>KN883353.1:28573-50741 GCA_000934455.1 Apostichopus parvimensis | reverse complement strand
AAAAACAATCCATTATTGATGGCATCCTGTCAGTATGACATGTCACAGTTTGACAGGTCAAGAATTTGATATATCACATTCAAATCATATTAAAATGCATAGCTCCATGGAGGACGAAAACAAATATTCTTTTTTTTTTGGCTCATACTTAAGTATTTTAGTACACAAACAATACTGTGGTTGCTGTTTATTCGAAAGAGTCAGTCATTTAGAGAAATTTGATGTCAAAGTTAGCAGATTCTCACTGACCAGAAACGTGATGCGTAAAAGCTCATGTACGAACAGGTCACCGTGTGATGTCATTCTGTGGAGTGTACTGCAAACGCAAAACAATAACAATGGACACAATGGACTTTCCAAGAAAGTGAACCATTTATTAACTTCACTCTTCCAATAAGATGAAGATCAACAATTGAGTATGTACATTAGAATAACGGGGCAATTGTTGCTAATGAGTTAAGGCATATATCAAAATTAGGGAGACTTTACCTTTAGAGGGCCTCTGCGTAGACAATACTGCCTATAATTCATGTTTTTGTCGAAGTGCCCTGAACATATATTCGCCTGCAGACGGTGGGAAACCCCGGGAGCAAGAAAGTCTTTGTGGTAGCTATTTACAAAATTACTCCAAAGCCTGTGTGTGTTTTGTTGGTTTGATGACTAGGAAACGAAAAGAAAGTTAAATTTCGTTTCTCAGAAGTGTTTTTGCAACCTCCTACTACACGATGCGTTGGCGTTTTGATTTTAACAGTATGAAAGAGTATCGTACTGCCGTAGTGTTAGTGCTGAAGTAAATATTTGATCGAAAGTTTTCCTCAACCGACTCCACACATGTAGTATGTCACAGGGTGACTTGCAGTCACATGAGCGCTTAGGACTTTTTGCGAAAAAGTGTTAGGTTTGATCAAGTTTTACCGAGTCCCAAAAGAATACAATGTGCCACACATCAATGGAAAGGTACAAGTATAAATATTCAATGTAAACATAAATTTGAACGGATTAGAGGATGTCGAAAAACCACCAGCAATGCCTTTAATCATGCATCTATAATGCAGAGGGTTACAGTAGCACTGCCTCATCTAGTGTCTGCAGGGTCAAAGGGTTTACCAACACCTATGATATATGTACAGTAATATTAAGTAAAAAAGCAATTGATCAAACATGCCAGGACAACAGCAGCACCAGCACACTGCTCCACTGATGAAGACTACTTGAGGAGTGTCACATGATGATGAGCCAAGTTGTACATGTTTGATCTGGCATTAAAGGCATTGAATTAAGACTCGCCCCAAACCGGGTGCCGTGCTCTGAAAAAGTTAACTTTCCATTGCTTGCAAATGACGTTTTCTTCTTGTCACTACAAAATGCAGACAGTAATGAAACGTGATACCTTGTTATCTTTTATCTAGACCTGAGATGTCCATCGCTGCTATGTACACTGTGTAGTGGGTATTAACCGTAGTTGTATGTATTGACTGCATACTAGTGTCTAATTACCGACGGTAGCAAGCTGTGTGTGTATTTTCTGGGATTGATGGTGGTGTCTAACACTTCTGTTACACCTCATTCGAAACTAGGTCAGATTACCGGCATGAGACGTTTATTTGATTTAGCTCTACATCTTAATACATCTCAGTGTCATGAATCTCACATGTTTAACTTATTACAGATACACGTCTGCTTCAAGTAACGATTGCTGAATATCAGAGTACAAAGCTCCCACATGACCTGCAACTGAAGGGCCAGACCCACATTTGTTGTTGCAAACCCCGCCTTGAACCCGCACACATAGTCAACTTACACACACCTGGCTGAGTTGCATGTCAAAAAAATGAAAAAGGCAATTTGAAATGTCACGCACAATTACATGCATATATGTTGCTTTACAAAAGTTCAGGAAGTTGAATTATACATTATTCAGTAAGTACTGCAAGTTATAAACATGTGTTGCATCCACCATTTTACATGAAGGGGGTCTCACAATTCCATTCTCTTTGTAAAGGTTAGAGGGTACCACCTCCCCTTCCATTTCCCATTTTGCAGGAAAAGTTTATATAGGAGCTATGGGAAATTTTCAGGTACTTTTTGACACCAAAACGGTACCAACTATAATAATTTTCACAAGATCATTATTTGAGGAGCTAGGTATTTATGTCCAATTTGATGTTTTAATTACATGTGGCACTTCTAGTTTTCTTGATTGCTATTGAAGTTGTTATATGCATACCAACCCACTGCATAATTAAATGTAGCCTATTTGAATAAAAAAATAAATTTCATCTATTTCTGATCCAAGAAATGTTAGTTAAAACCCAGAGTACGTTTGTTAAATAAACTGTCCAATTTTCTGTCTAGATACATCAATACATTATAATCCAATCCAATTGATTTGGACATCACTCAAACAAGACTTGCAGTGCAGCGTATGAGGTATTTGCATAATTGCAGAACAATTAAACTTGAAAATTAGATGAAACCAGATAATAGCTCAGCATATGCATGTACACATTCCTCAGCTTACCTTACTAATACAGTATATGCTTTATTCCCTGTAAACATGCAATGATGTGAACATATTCGTCACAAACTTTGGCAGTGTACATTTAACATCCATTGGGAGAGAATCAATTGAAAACAATGTGTCAATAGAATTCACCTAGGTTCTTACATCCTATCATTAATACATAAAATCTGATCTTCAAATTGCTTCTTAAAATTACTTACTGGCTTAAAGGACAATTTCTAAAGATATTTCAGTTCCCATGGGAATCAAGAAAACTAGTCGTGGTTTCCTAGCAACCGTTATTAAAGATTATTAAAGATTATAAAAATGACTATAAATAAACGGTATATTGTGAATGAAAGCAACACCAGTAGTCTAGCCTATGTGCATGATACCATGCTTGCATTGACTTTGATGTCCATTGATGGGACAAATGTCCTACGACAACTAAAACTAAAATTCCCAGCAACAATATCAAGAACAAATGTATCACAGATATCAGAATGTGAAGGAATGGGAAATTGAACACACAGGTTAATGAACAGTGGCATTGGTCAGGTATTTGGAAGTTGGGGGGGGGGAAGGATACAGCAAAATGAGTGCAACATTTGGGGCACATAGGATGCTGGTAATACAAGCTGGTGCATGTGGCAAGAAGCTCATGGTTTCAGAGAATACTTTCTTATACTTTAAGGAATAAATGTGTGAGCTAATATGGCACTATTATCATTTAAAATCTCTAGATGGTTAAATTATGACAAAATCTGGATATCTTTCCCAAGTATGTAAGAATTCTTTCAAAAGCTGCAGCCGCTGCAAATCCTGCTCAGCTAGAGTGAATCTATATCAAGCAATAGTGATTATCTCCATACAGGCATTATAAGCATCTATTATGGGAACCTCAGAGCACCAAAATGTAGTCATGACCTAATTACAGCCATTGCAGACTCGCCCCAAACCGCGTGCCGACCTCCGAAAATAAGTTATTTTTCCGTTGCTTGCAAATAAAGTTTTTTTGTTGTCACTACAAAATGCAGACAGTAATGAAACGAGATACCTTGATATCTTTTATCTGGACCTGAGATGTCCATCGCTGCTATGTACATTGTGTCGTGAGTATCGACTGTAGCTGTATGTATTGACTGTATACTAGTGTCAAATTACCGACGGTAGCAAGCTGTGTGTGTATTTTCTGGGAACGATGGTGGTGTCTAACACTTACGTTACAACTCATTCGAAACTAGGTCAGATTACCGGCATCAGACGTTTCTTTGTGCGCGAGTCTTCACACCCTTTAAGCAGATTGACTGCAGGATGCTGCAGCAGCCTGCCACCTCACCATCCTACTGTACTTTTGACATGGCATGTACCCCCCCCCTGTAAACTGCATTAAGAATACATACATGTATAAACCCTGACACTGTTCGGAAGGGTTTGTCTGCAGAGATTGCAAATGTGTATTAAACTTTGACATGTACATTTTCTTTGATTGAAATTATGTTTATAGTTTCATCTCCTCAAGTTTTATCGAGACTTTGTAACTTTTTAATATACGGAAAATATGTTGTACCTACTACACTTGGTTTGATATTGCCAAATGCAGTGTGTATGCCTTGTAATATTGATTATGCTAAACAAAGCCCCGAATGCCCCTTAGTTATGTACTCTGTAAATTTCTCCTGTGTATTCTTTTTTTGCCCCAAAATCCCCCAGCTTATTCCAACAACCTAAAGTAGCCAGACTGTTTGCAGTTTATATTTCTGAATTATGTTAGTGGAAGTCCTACAGGGACTGCTGCCAGCCAGTAGTTGATAATACAACATACATTGACACACAAAAAAAAAACATGGAAAAAAAGTGCTATATATACTTCCTCTGCTGAAGTTCAAAGCTGACAAACATGATGGAATTGGTGCCCTTTCCAATGATGCAGGCCAAAGTAATATAGACATAAGGCATATATACACCTAACCTTCACAAGAATTCAAGCTTACATCTTGAGAACTCACAAATTTGATCATGTAAAGCCAATGCTTTTCCTTCCAGAAATGTTCTCGTATAAACAACATGATGAGAAATGCTGCATTGTGAGAAGCAAATATTCGGCCAATAAATTATTAACTAATCCAATTCTGCAGCTTCTAATGCAATCATTTCAATACTCTCTCATCAAACGGACGGAGGCCCTCTCGCTGCAATCGAAATCTAGAAACGACGAGAAAGTTAATAAAAGTTGAGGAGTCTGAGGGTTGTAATCTCTTTAACAGAGTATGTTTTGACAGCTTTTCTACTTCCTTTCTCTCCTTGGGGTGTTTCTCCACGAAAAACACAGTTTTCCCCTTTTTCTCTGCTTTTTTTTCCCCTCTTTATTCTTTTACGACGTCGCATGTGTCACAGTGCGAGATTTCCAATTGGCATTTAATGGCACTTGTGTGTGGAAAACATGCAACATTTAATATACAATAACTGAAGGGGGGGGGGGGATATATATCACAGCCTTGACTTGATTTTACTCGAAAATGAAAGGAAGGAATGTGTCGTTGACATAGAAAATACATCATAGCAGCACAAAATGTAAGATCAACCAGCTTATGATTTTTGAAACAGAATCTTATTACCATTTTTCACCAATTCTAACAGCAGAGAATGAAACGATAAAAAGAAGTCGCTGCGTGGGAATCAATCGACAACTGTATTCAATTTAATATTTCCACCGGGTTGCCTGAATTACGTAACGTGTGTTTATCATTTATCAGGAAAGGCCGGGTCACCTCTGGATGAGCTCCTTTTCAAAACATTACAAACTGCAGATGATGATTACAATTGAAACAAAAGTCTTTAGAGAAATAGGAATTTGATTGTTGAAATGATGTCATCATCACCACTGAGTTAAATTTATCTGGACATTTCCTCAAACCTACTGTACAGTACCTCTGCAAACTCTTGCATGACTCAATGGATAGCATAAAAGGCAGGTGGTACATGGGAAGCTTATATTACTAAGACTATACTTGCACTCAGTACTACACCCATCATCCTTACAGTCCAACCACTGATTAATCTGAAAATCCCAACACAGGGCCTCATTCCAATTTATAACAGACAGCCTTCCTGATAAGGTGGCTCCAATAATGCCAAAATTACAAAGATCATAGGTCACAGTCTGACATTTTGGGAGTTTGCAAGGAGTTGACTACTTGGGATATATCTCAATCCCAATTAAATTACCAATCAAACAAGCCAAATATTTCCTAATTTCCCTCCCTCCCTCCCTCCCTCCTTCCCTTTGCTACAATCCTCTGCCTGTCCAACCTCTCGAAAAAGAAAAAGAAATATATATAGCCCCTCTTTCCTCTGATCGAATATATAAATGAAAAGAAACAACAAATAAAACCTGTAAAGCAACTTGAGTTGACTCTCTCATCCAAACATTTTTGTAGAAAATTCTTGCATTTTTCAGAGCTGTAAACCCAATGTGAGGAGAGAGTGGCTGTACGTACTCTAGGATTCAAAGATCCTTACAAGGAACGTGATCTTTCGTAACCAATTTCTTGCACTCCCCCTCAATGTAACTTTCGGTGTAGGTAGAAAATAATTAATGCTTAATTACACATGGATTTTTATCTTGAACAAAACGAGCGATTCTGAGAAAATGTTGGCACAAGTTTCTCATTGTTACAGAGGAACTTTGACATATTCAAATATTCTGTGCCTGCAAGATCTCTGATCATTTCACTTAGAAGCTTTTCTACTTGTAAATAAAATGTAATCAAGTGATCAATAAATAGAAAGGATTGTATCATTCAATCAATTAATTAATATGAATAAAACAAATGGAAAGGTCTATCAATTAAGGTCTATTAACTTTAAATTTAGTTGAATTATCAGGTATGTAAGATGTAAATTTAGTGATCAAAGCTTAGCCACTACCTGCTGCACCAAATAAGCTTGCGTTCAAACAAGTCACCTCAGGATTATACAATTCCCTGTGCTCAGTTTATAGAGTTTGCGATCCTGAGGTATGTGACTTGTTCCAGTCCTGCTCTCGGCAATTAAAGTTTTATTTTTCCCAGTCAGCTAACTTTGTTTATTTACTTTAATAGGCCTAGATACATTGTTGTCTTTTGCTGATATTCACCTCACTTCACTTCTTGAAGCTTTATTATCTTTATTTAATGTAAAATGTGATGAAAATTTGATGTCGTTCCCACAGGTCTGAGAAAGTTCTCGTCAAATGCAATGTTTATTGTGAAATTTTGAGTAGTACTGTCCATTGTAAACCATAGCAATATAGTCCAGCAGTGCATGCAGTCCTTTCAATGCAGTTGAAACCACTACAAGAGATGTCAGTTTTCAAAGAGGATGTACTTAATCATGTTATAGGGGAATGTGAAAGGGTATGGGTTGAGGTGAGAGGTGGGTGTCAAAATTGATGTTTACTAGTACACTGGGTTAACAAGAAAGTGCAACGGTAATGAAGGGTATACTTGTTGGAAGGAAAGGAGGTCAGTTGACCAAGATGGAAGTGTATAACATATAATGAATGATTACGATCAATGCCAATCTTTCAGAGAGCTACAATGAATGATTATGATCAATACCAATCCTTCTGAAATGGGCATATAACTAGGCTAAGGGAGGGGATGAAAGGAGGGGAAAACTGAATATTTAAGCCAAAAATGCAATCATAGTTGCTGATCACGACAAATATCATATCATTATTTCTGCAATTACGTTGACATTGTGTTAATTTATCTGAGCAATTTAATTCTCATTAAATAAATTTTTGTTTTGACATTTGTTGGTGCAATACTTTAAAGAAGAGTATACTAAACTAAACCGCTACAGGAGCAAAATACAGCTGGAATAATTTATGCACCCTCAGTCCGTGCAATTAGCAGTTCATACAATAGAACAATATTTATGAACATTAATGCATATATTTATTCTCATCAGAATCACTGTTTGGGTTTTTTGGGATGTGCACAAATTCTCTTGAACCACATGCGATATCAGTAATTAAAGAGCTAGATATGGGGCCGTGTGAAGGGGGACAGTCCTAGCGTACATCAAACCCATGCCTTCTGGATATGTCTATAGCTAGCTTTACTATGTTGAAGAGGCCCAAGGAGGGTCACATACTAAACTTGTTTCTTACTTTACAACATCATGAAATAGAGAAGAAGTCTTGAAAATTTACTTACAATCGACTTTAGGACAGATTTTACACTTCGTTTTACACATGAAGTTGTTTTACACAGGAAGTTGTTTTACACAGGACGATGTTAACAATGTTTGGAAGCCACTGTGAAGATAGTGTCACATTTCAAGAAGAACAAGTGAAGGGGGCCCAACACAGGTGCAATTGGTATTGAAATAACCACCTGTTGATGCAACAGATCCACAAGAACCCCCCCCCCCCCTCCTGGCACCCAAAGTTGTCCTTTTTGACAATGTTGCCAAACTTAGTGAATATTAATCCCATCTGATAATGTTGCTGGTCTGATTAACTGAAAGCCTTGCAGGTTTTCTTTTTAGTTATTTCTAATTAAGGTGTACTTTGATGATCATACTTGATTCTAAAAATGTTGTTTGAGTTGACAAGACAATTACATAACACGTTCATTAATTTACATGCAAAATTTGTAGTTTTTGATTATTAAATGATTTGTAATTGGACTAGTTATAATTTTGGGTACTTAAAACTGTACTGTTTATATTGTATTAAATAATTATATAAAATTTGTCTAAGGAAAAGAAAAGGAGAAAAAAGGCTGCTTTACAGATAATACACCACAAGTTTGTAACTGAACTGTTTAAACTGTGCAACATTTTAAAGCACCCATATACTTCTTTACAAGTTGCAAATATTTCTTTTATTAATATATACATGTGTGGCTTCCCCAAATGAGAGTGACAAAAACTATAAGCAATAAACTGAAACCTGTTGTGTTCCTTCATAATGTAATGAATTATCTACCCAAATTTGAAAACACAAAATTGTTCACCAAAAGAATTGAAATTTTGATGTAGCTTGGAATTAATCACACAGTTCAAGCGACATTCCAAGTATCACTTACATGAATTTTGTAGTGAAGCATTGCACACTGCAGATATCTTACACAGCTGTATTAATGTTAGCATATTAAAGACACAGAGACTATATAAGGGCACAGCGCAGAGCTTTAGACTGCATAGAGGCAGTTCTGAAAACTGAAAAAATATGCACTGAATACATCAAGGCACTGTTTTGGGATGGCACATCAAAGCACTGAGGGACTGCATCAAGGCACTAAAAAAAACTACATGATTTAAGGCACTACAGAGAAACTGCATCATCGCACTAATGAGGAGGGAAGGGGGGGGGGGACTGTGCATCAATACACTGAAATGCTGCATCAAAGAATTACAGAGATGCTCATTCATCAGGACATTACACAGAAACTGCACTATGGCCACACTACTGAGGGACTATGCATCAAAGCACTACTGAAGGACTGTGCATGAAAGCACTACAGAGAAACTGCATGAATTAAGGCACTACAGAGAGATTGCATCACTGCACTTCTGACGGAGGACTGTGCATCAGTGCACTGAGAGACTGCATCAAGAAATTACACAAAGACTCATGTGTTTCATGTTAAATTTGTAGACTATAGATGCAAACTGTTAATGCAATACTCATCATTCTTTTGCATTTGCTCCAGTCAGATCAACAGCTATTTCAAGCACGTCCTCTCATTCAAGCTGAACATACAACAAGAATACAGCTGAGGCTGCTGTGATTCATGTTAAATTTGTAGACTATGCAAACTATTAATGCAATCAATACTCATCATTGTTTTGCATTTGCTCCAGTCAGATCTACAGCAATTTCAAGCATGTCCTCTCATTCCTGGAAATTGTTGGCATGCGTAATTACATTTCATAGTTAGATAAGAGAAATTTCAGATTGCAGAAGTGATATTTTTTTCCTGTTTTGCAAGTCTGCAGTCTATAAATGACTACTGGATTTGTGAACGACCCATCAGAGGTACTCCTCGATATTTAATGAGATTTTCAGCAACAGAACAAGAAACGCTACTTCCCAAGTTTGAACATGGAACATTTTAGGAGTGCTAGCTAGTGGTTAATGCCGGTGCCTTCCAATCATAAGGTCCCCGGTTCGAGTCACTCCAAGATTAATGTATGTGCCCTAGTTACAGAGTTGTTGACAATTGATAATCATGGACGTTAAATATGAATCTAAGAGACTGACTTCGGTCAGCTTGAGGCTTTGATAAGCCAATGAGGCTTCTTCGCGAGTTGCTGCTTGCATGCAGGAGGATCTAAAATACATACACACATACATACATGTCCTGCCATCTGTGGATTGCATCAATGTAGTCTATAATCGCCCATACAGCATATTTTTATTTCCATCCTTAACACTCCTCTCAGAAACCACGAATTACAAACATGACAAAAACATCATAATATATTTGACTTGGGTTTTTAAGCCTCAATATATGCATGCAGACGCAAGTTGTTTGTTGTCATTGTTCAACTTCTTAATTTTTTTTATTGATTTATTTATTCTTGTTTTACTCTTTCGCTTCTCACGGTATATTCCCCTGAGCATTTCTTGGATTACATGACAAGCAAGATGTAATGCGAAAGATGTAGCCGAAGAGTCACTTTGAATTAATGAAAAGAATCACAAAACTGACTCTTCAGCTCACAGAGAGATCAGGAATTGCATGAGTCTTACATTAAAGTATGCATCACTGCAGAAGTAAAAACCTCTCGTCAGTCCACAGCAGAATATGAAGAAACCAGAACGGATATAACTTCATTTTCTTTTCATGAATTCTTTATAACTCACACTCGATTATTTTAGGGGGAAAACCTTTTTTTAAATATGGGTGTTATCTTTTCTTGATGCTTGGATGGTTAAAAAGCTAATTTCCTGTGAAGCTATTTTTTTCTTTCTTTTTGGCATATAATGGGGGGGGGGGGGTGAGGAGGGAAACATACATTTCACTTTATTGAGAAACTAAATTAAGAATTAAGAACTGGGATATTAAGTGATGCATATTTGCCTGTTGACTAGTTTGGAACACACACATGGAAAATGCAATGCATGCATGCACTAGTAATGTTAGACTGAAGGAAAATTCCAATATTTTACCATGACATTTTGTAAAGCAGATGGACACTATCACGACTATTATTTTTATCATTTAGTAAATGAAACATTATTCGTTATTTTTTCCCAAACATTTTTCTCTTGATGTTGATTCAGAGATCTGTAAGCAGTAGTTTATAGATCACTTGCATTAGGACCTAAATAACAGCGCCATCTTTTGAAAGGAGCTTTAAAGGAATGCCATGGTTGATTTAGCAGCTAATTGTATTTTTAAATTACTATTAAAGCTTTTAATTGATTCAAACTCAAGGAAATGGGTCACAGGTATCTAAAAACATATTCCATTGATGAATGTTTAAAGATTATGAAATTATGAAATATCATGACAATTGTAAATTTTTGGAAAGCATTCTGAGCTGACCATTTATGACTATCATTTTAGCATCTTTATCACGCTTAATTACCCTGGACAAGCACTAGCAAAAACAATAGTGAGTAAAACTCAACAAAAATGTTGAAATGTTCAGCTGGCATTCCATTAACACCAGCCTATAATGTTTTGATGAAAAATTAATTAATTTATTGTTAAAACTTTTCACAATTTTAAACTTCAAAGGCATCATTAATTAGATGCTAATAAACATTCCTTTGGTGAAAATAGTGTGATGATACATTTCAATCTTATTTGCAGTACACACTACAGTAGGTTTGTAAAAGATCGGTACATTAGTGAATGCAAGTAGCTGCCTCCAAGCAGTTGCCATCTCAGCCTTCACTGTAATTAATGCATGTGCAAAATTTTAACGGTTTCACAGCTCAGATGTCAATCGACAGTTGGGCAGAAAACCTGTTAAAAGCAAACTTGTCAGAAAAACTAGATGTAATCATTCCAGAGAGAGTGCTAAATGATGGCTTTGTCAGTGAGGCTATTGCAATCATAATAGAAGTAAATATTATATAGCATATATGGCATGCCAGAAATTCAACTAATATAGCTGCTACTGTTCTACTGGGGGAGGAGGGGAGGAGGGGGGAACAGCTCTCACAATTCTATTACTATATATGCAATAAGTTCTCTACAGTTTGGTACCATTTTGCTATAATTCTGACATATAATTCTCTATTTTTCAGAATAACTGACAACCTGGATGAGACACAGATTCATCGGCAGTTCAATGTCATTTCTCTTCCCAGTACGCGCACTGCATACTAGCTAGTGGTTTTACTGGACTCGCTAATCCGAAGAAGTCGTACCGTACATCAGTATTAAAACTGATCAAATTCCACCTGGGTGAGTTAGATGGCATAGAAGGCTAGACTTCGGCGACGGCAGCAGCCTGAGCAGCTAACAGAATCATCTCAGTCTCGCGGTGCGTAGAGTTCTGGATCAGCTAAAGGTGAGCTATACGGGGCATCTGACAGAATTGCTCAACATCATCAACTGGATTATAAAACCGCCTCGCGAAACAAACCCGCCCGATCCTTTCAGTCGAAATTTAATTTAACCCGATTAAATTCTCCGGGGGATTGACCTAATTTGAGGGAAATCTGGAGGATAAGTAGCTGGATTAGGGATAGAAATGAAAGTCAGCTGATGTCAACAGCCACTTTATGTCTGAAGTAGGTCATGTTTATATGGACACTGTTAATCAGGCAGTCCGACCTCATCGGGCTTCATTAGCTTTGCCTCCCTTAATCTTCCTTCCCTGCTGATATTAACATATCTTTACCGTTCACTCTCTTCTCCCTGATGTAGCTGATCGTACTGAAAGCTAGAGGGCGTGTGTGGGTGTACAAAATGGTCTCGTTTTGTGTAATTCCAACAATTCTTGGAAATTTAGGAACTAAAGAATATGCCTTAAACTGTGCACGCTATAAATGTTGTCTAAATGTTTATGAAATGAAGTATGGTACCTCACAAACGCAGTTGAAACCGACAAGTCTCTCGTCAGAGACAGTACCAGTAGAAAGTACCTGAACCCAACCTTGACTCCCAGAGTACCTCATCGAAACCCCTGCCACCAGAGATTGAAAAACACCAATCAGCAGCTCAGCTTTCTGAAGGACAGTCCAAGTAATATCTTGAGCTAACAGAGATACTGATTCTGTATGTTGTGTGTGCTCTTCCATTCTGAAGGACAGTCCAGGTAATATCTTGAGCTAACAGAGATACTGATTCTGTATGTTGTGTGTGCTCTTCCATTCTGAAGGACAGTCCAAGTAATATCTTGAGCTAACAGAGATACTGATTCTGTATGTTGTCTATGCTCTTCCTCTCTGAAGGACAGTCCAGGTAATATCTTGAGCTAACAGAGATACTGATTCTGAATGTTGTCTATGCTCTTCCTCTCTGAAGGACAGTCCAGGTAATATCCCAAGCTAACAAAGATACTGATTCTGTGTGTTGTGTAAGAACTTTTTTTTAATTACTGTACAAATAGTGTGAGACTGGATACTGATATCCTATTAAACCAAGTCAATTCTAATGCATGCAATTTCAAGGGTTTCACTAACAACAATCTGAGAAGTAGACCATGTAGATATGTATCAGATAGCCTAACTCTTTCCAACTAAAATCAACCTATTCAATTTATTTCAAGTGTACACATTAAGGTGAAAGTCTCCTAATATAGAAACCTGGTCCAGAAACCTGCAAGATTGCCCAATTCTGCAGAACTAAGCGATCATTCTCTCTGAAATAATGCAATTAATCTGGCTCACTTCCCTATCAGTGTTGATTTCACTGATTGTTGATTTATCTTAGACTGGCTATGATAGACAATGCAGTGTAGAAGTATAGCTGGTAAGTGGGATGATACAGTTACAGATTTGTGATTTTTGCTTCATTAGTTAGAAGAGTACTTACTTATCTTACTGAATAACAGATTTAGCCTGGGCTATGTTTAATCAAGCAGACATCTACAGATTAGAGATGGGACAGAAAAAATCTATTGGGAAAGATAAACCTTGTCAGATTTGAACTTTTGATCCACTTTACTTCCTTGATATGAAATTTTAATTTGTCATGCTTTTGCATACTTTTTGTTTGAATAAATATGTATCTGAATATATTATACTGGGAATAAAAAACAAAATTGAAGTTCAAATTTACAGAAAGGGAGACAAAAACTATCTGACTAGCTGTTGATATTACCACTCAGTGGATCTAATGCTCTATTTTCTGCATAAGACAGTTTTGCAAGGTAATGAAAACAATCCATCTATTTGAAAACTAAACATGTATAGATATTACTGTTCATTTCTTCCTTCCAATATTTCCCGTTCATACATGTAACTCATTCTGGAGGATTGCATTGCATTCCAATTTGTAATGCATCCATAAGACCTTGAAACTGTAACTTTTATAGACAAATATCTTTCATGTGTAGGGGTAATTGATACTATGTAAACTGACGACCATACATATTGTATTGTCTATTGTATGTAGGGCCATTAGTTACCATAGTAACACAAGCTCTTTCACACTGAATAGTTACTAAATTTAAGGCAATCCTCAAAGAGTTTTCAACCCTGGAGGAATTTTATTCATTGCTCTTTCAAACAATGCCTGTTTTAATATTTAATTTACTAACATGTTTTTTACATGTTCAGTTACTATGGTGACTTTGAATTTCAGTCATCACGTCTGTACCTTAACATACACATACATGTATGTGTTCAGTGGTAGATATTCAGCATGACTAACTGTTTATGAAGACCCAAAAAAAAAACAGGGAATGTTTTACAAGACTGAACATTCATCTCACAATAAAAACACATACACCCCACAAAGCACTGTGATCTTATAAAAGCATGAGTCGATGTGAGAGCTGGGTATGTGAATTGCGGAACAGTTGGCATATAAATGTTATTGTTAATCCAGCCGTTAGATCACTCAAATCTAGTAGAAGTAGTTGAGACATAGTGTCTGCTACATAGTACATACCCGATGTAAAGGCATAGGCCTTAGATACTATATATATCATGGACACAAATAGAAGCCTATGTACTGCATATTGGTAGTAAAATACACTGTATCTCAGATAGTATCTTCATATACAGTGACATACTGTCCCTTAGATACAGTCCTTTAAAGGAAACAAATCCTACTAGACATTGGCAATTAGTTGATGTCTCCTAGATTTCATCCCTATATATATATACAGACATACTGTCCCCTTAGATACTATTCTCTTATAAAGACAAATACCCAGTACATATTACATTAAATGTATCATTGTCTCCTACAGCAGGTTTCTCTAATACATACCTTCCCCTGAAGACAACACTCTCATGGAGACAATACCCAGTACATTTTCACATTAACATAATGTCTCATAAAGTAAATTTCTCTAAGACATAAATACATACTGTCCCCTGAAGACAACACTCTCATGGAGACAATACCTTACATTAACATATGGTTATCCTACAGTAGGTTTCTCTGGTAGATTAATTCATACTGTCCCCTGAAGACAACACTTTCATTGAGGCAATACCTTACATTAACATATATGGTTTCCTACAGTAGGTTTCTCTAGTAGATTTATTCATACTGTCCCCTGAAGACAACACTTTCATTGAGGCAATACCTTACATAAACATATGGTTTCCTACAGTAGGTTTTTCTAGTAGATTTATTCATACTGTCCCCTGAAGACAACACTTTCATTGAGGCAATACCTTACATAAACATATGGTTTCCTACAGTAGGTTTCTCTAGTAGATTAATTCATACTGTCCCCTGGAGACAACACTTTCACGGAGACAATACCTTACATAAACATATGGTTTCCTACAGTAGATTTCTCTAGCAGATAAATTCATACTGTCCCCTGAATTTCTGACGTCTGGGAAAACCTGCCCAAAATTGTTTCCAACCCATAACTTGCAAAAAGTGGACCTAGGTACTATCCTTTCATATAATGCTCAGACATACTGTCCCCGAGAAACTATCCTCTCATGGAGACAGATACCTAGAACATATTTCTAGCAACATACTCGATACTGTCCTCTCTTATACAGAGACATACCGTCCCCTAGTTACTTATCATGGAGACAAACACATACACTACACCATATCTGGAGCATTGATACCATCTCCTAGAAGTTAACTGTCCTCTCATGTAGGACACACTCCTGCTCCACACACACACACACACATACACACAAAACAAAAGGCCGGCACTGAGAAGGCTCCTGTCCTCCCTTGAGAAAAGACAAAAGTAACTCACCGGTCTCCGTACATCTGGAAGTGTGAACCATAGAGGGAACACTAGTGGTATGAGTAAAATGTATGTGACTCTTTTCCTGGTACCCTTTGGAAAACCAATGTCCAACGGCTCTTCCATCTCCATCTCGTCCTATCGAACACAAAAGTACAACGTTTTGTGAGATACGATACTTGTATGAAACTCTACAATGATCCAAGACACTATGTGTGTAATGCTATGCTGGTCTACAGGCATAGACGTTGGAGGCGGGGGGGGGGGCTGAGCCCCCCAACCAAATATTTTTGAAAAAATTCGGGCAATATGATGAGAATTTTTCGGGCACCTACTGAAAGAAATATGATTTGCAATGTGTTTTTCAATGGTTAAAATTACATTATTATTATCATTATTATTGTACCGACTTGCCCAATAATTATAACCAATATGGAAGGGTAATAAAATGGCAAGTGATTGTATGTTATTGGCAGGTGATGTAATAACCTATGAATGCCTATTTGATATGCACATTAAGATGTTGAAATTTTGGGTTTACTTTCGGGCAAGTCGTTAGAGCCCCCCAAATCAAATTGGTCTCCTACGCCTATGTCTACAGGTTGCCTTTAATTTGTTGTAAGTCACAGAACATGAGAGCAAAATAACATTTGTTTCATAAACCTTCAAAGTGAAGATTAATGCCATGTCAGTGAATTGCATTATAGCAACTTTTAACATTTTGTGAAACAGCAGGTATTTATACCCAAGCTGAGGTCGCAATCTTTCAAACTCATATCTGCCTCAAATTTGCCACCGAGTGAACGCTAGCAAGCGATCGGTAAATTTGATTTGATTCGGAACATTTGTTCATAATAATGTCAACAGCATGCAAAAACCCCAAACTGGAAAAAACTTGAAAATCTTTGACTTCTAAATTTTTACTCATTTTTCGAAATACAGCATGACTAGTCAAGCAAAATAAACTACAGGTTTATGAGATGTAAGTATCAGAACAACTTTACCAAATTTATCAAGATTAACTCGAGAAACTACTTTAAGCTTAAGTATAAATTATCAAGCTATTTTCGTATATTGTCATTAGTCTAAACCTGCAAATATTTTAAGTTCATGAATGGCGGGGTAATCTCGGCATTCCAACCAAATCCTTCTTTGTTTAATTGAACATTTCTCAGAAAAAGAATGAAAAAAAAAAGCAGCTATTGAAATGTGATTGTGCACACAGATATAAGTATTTTGCAATTGATGGTTTTCCCCATAAAAATTAATCAATGTGTCAATAGGCCTTCAAACTGGCTCTAATTATCAAAGCTGCGCCCGGGCTGTAGAATTATAAACCCCCTCAAAATGACGGAAATGGAACGTACCGTTTCCTCGGCGATGGAGTCTCTTTGTCTGCTATCGTCTGCCCCTTTCGTCTTCCCGTTGCCATTAGCGACCGCCAGTGTGTCCTCGTTCGCCATTTGCACATGGACGTCCTTCCTGGACTCGATTTCTCCGTTATTGCAATCGCTCTGCGCGCTGTTCTCGTTACCCGAATCCACGTCACCGCTCGTCACTTTTATTGCCATGTCCCCATGAGCGCCGATGAAGAGGTTGCCGTTCGCCGAGGAAGATGCGGTGATTCCATTGACACCAATAATCATCTCACCCGTAGCTCGGATGATGAGATTGTTCTGAGAGTTGCTGCTGGATAGCCCACTTCTCGGGCTCATCTCTGTCCCTTGAGGGGCTTTACCTAAATTTTCTAAAGTTACAACCTTCTCACCACTTTGTTGATCTGTTCCAAATTGAAAAGAAGAAAAAAGAGAGAAAAGGGGAAAAAAAACTTTTTGAGAACAAAATAAAATCATGTGAATTGTGAAATCTCATTTGAATGTAATAATGCTGATTTTGTATGTTTTGTTCATATAGTACACTGGGCTTAAGAAAACATATTAAAATAAAAGGAATACTTTCTGTGCATGTTCACTTTCAAATCAGTTAATGTTAATGCAGTATACGTATCAGGACATTGAGCATTAATAATAACCATTTAATGGGTAACTTTTTAATGATCAGTTTCTCCCTTCCTTTAAGGATAATGGACAGGAATACTAGCTAAGATATGTGATTCTATTACATTAATATGGTAATTTATGCTCGAATATTGAGCTGACAGAGGAGTTTAGCAAGCCAAGAATGTTATAAAACACTAGAGAGTGCTATACACATCAAACAAATTCCTCTGATCATACAAGTATTCCTCAAGTACGCCATACAAGTATGCCATACAAGTATGCCATACAAGTCATACTCTTATGCATACACCTAACAACAGGTCAATTTTATTGGAAACGTTGATGAAAACTCCAGGCAATTTCTATGGCAGTTTCGTCATCATACGTTACCATAGTCTCAGCAGATTAGTAGTCTCCAGCTAGCAGATTATATGCAATAAACAAAGTATAAATGGCTTTCTTTATATACTCCTCACCCAACTTCAACAAGTACAACATACAAGCTTTAATTTGCAGATTTCAAGATTTTGTTCCAATTTTGTTCATAACAGCTAACAAATTAATTTTAAGGCAATTATCATTAAGCAACCCTAATAGTTTTAGAATTTATCGTAGAATTCTTAGCTAGCATAATAACCTATTGGTATGACTTGATAGCAAGGCTGGGTTAGGCAATGTTCATACATTGTATTATATGTATTGTAATTAACATTCAAATTAAGGATGGATACTCTTGTAGCAGTGACTAGCTGTTAATCTGAAGACCGCTGATGTGAATATTTGGCATCACACACTGACAACCACACCCCTGACAGCATCTTTCCTTTTCAAAGATCCGTTTCGTTACAAAGATATTATACATTGCAAAAGCAAATGACTGCCAGTAAAATGCATACATGTGCACAATAAAAACTGACATCAACTGAAAATGGCAACTGAAACTATCTTTGCATTCCTTTATATTAATGTGCAATGTATTCGTACAGAATGTCAGGTTTCTTACCAAAACAAAACGCCTGAAATGCAGCTACACACAGGCTTTGACCGAGAGGAAGATGTCCCTGGACCCTGGGTCACATCAGGGGTCCAGGGAAATATGGGATAAAGAACAATATGCTTCATAATGCACATAAGGACCATATTTAAGACTTCAGAAAAGGATGCCTGGTGACAAAATTGGCTAGAGGGACCGACCTAGCTCTCGACATCCCTGGCTTTACCCACGTATAAAAATAGTATTTCCTTTCGAAGAATAAATCAGCAATTACATCACAGATATAGAAAGTGATTCATTTGAAGAGATTTTTATCCATACATTCACCCCCCACCCCCACCCCCCACTGCCATGCATCATCCACTAGATATATAACAGTAACATTTATCTGAAAAGCAACTTAGTACACTTAGACTGCAAACCTCAATATCTATGCAGAATTAAGAATATAATTTACCAAGACATTTGCAGCCTGCCAGTGATAAACTATTAAATTCCTGTTATATAAACTAACAACCTTGTCATCACCCAAACACATTGTTCCTTTAGTAAGATGTAGTATGCCCAATAGTTGTATTTCATGCATCTTGATACATATAGTTGCATATGTGCCAGTGTAAATAGAACTCATCGAAATAGCTGCCCAACTCATCCACAAATACTGCTAGACTATATGTATAGTAAAACATGTGAGAAACTAGCTGAGAGCTGGCTAATGGAATATTCTAGGAAAAAACACAACACGCTCAAATACTAGCCGTTCTTCGCTGCGGTAAATTATCACTACCGCAAAATGCTTCTAAATTTATTACATTGAAGACTAATTTGTTGTTTTGTGACTGGAAGCCAAGTTTTGTTTTTGGTGAATGCTTTTCAGAATGTGCCCTTGGGAAATCTTGTAAAAGGAAGTTTTTTTATAACAGACTTTCTTTCTGTAGTAGAAGAAAGCAAAGATATAAATAAATTAACAAACAGATGAATAAATTAAAAAAACGAAAAAAAACTGTACACTTTGCATATAGATTTAATATTACATCTGGACTCTTAAGGCCATATTGTTTTTTTTAGAAACAGCTAGTATTTTGCTTAAAAATGAATGATATTCTTTAATAAAGTATGAAAGGTAGATCGCAAATTAAGATGTCCAACGTCTGCACAGCACATGTCTACTGTGGATGTTATTGTTGTAGTTTAAGAATACTAAAACGGAACTGGTGACTGTGAAATCGCTACAAATGCTTATTGCAAAACTTAGGAATATATGAAGTTGGCAGAATATTTAATAAGAAATATTTCTGGAAAATTCAATCAAAGGCAATTGATTTGATTATTGTTTACAAAGCAATATATCTGAAGAAGAAAATAACATCTTTCTAAGTTTACATTTATAACTTCAGACATTGTAACTTCAGACAGAACCTGAGTTGGGCTTGCTGATCAAATGATTCCCTGTTTAAGAACTATATCATATACCTTCAAACAGAACCAGAATTCAAGCTTGCTAAACAAATGATTTCATTTTATAACTAAATCATATAACTTCAAACAGAACTAGATTTCAGGCTTGCTGATAAAACAATTCCCTATGATTTATAACTATATCATGTAACTTCATAAAGAACCAGAGTTTGGGCTTGCTGTTCAAACTATTCCCTATGTTATATAACTATGTCACATAAATTCAGACAACCGGAGTTGAGCTTGCTGATCAAATGATTCCCAGCATGTTATATCACTATATCGTATAACTTCAAACAGAACAAGAGTTCAGGTTTGCTGATCAAATGATTCCCTATGCTTCTTTAATGAAATGTTATAATCAATGTTCTACGGTAAAAAATCCTATGCTTACGCTGCCGCTGACTTATGCACCTTCCTTGGGAATTTTCAAATCCAAACTCAAAACCCACCTTTTCCGGCTACATTCCTATGACATATAAATATATCTTTCATTTTATGGCTGTTTTAGTGTCACCATTTTACATAACTGAATTCCATTGCAATATTTGTTGCAATATATATTTGCTATGTGTTTTATGCTATTATTGATTCTGTATGTTGTAAAATAGTTATATAGTTATTTTAGTAGTTTTTCACATATTTGATGTAGTTTTACACTGTATTTTTAACATTTCTTCTACTTTACATTGTGTAATTTTATCTTTTTTAGGTGCATTGGTTTTGTATTTATGTTTAACGACTTTGGTTTTATGTATTTTGTTTTGTAAAGCACTTTGAAGCCTCTGCATATTGCGCTCTATCAGTTGCATATTATTATTATTATTATTCTATAGCTATTCATGTTTTGCAGACATTAATAACCTATTAAAGTATGCTAAATTATATTATATACTGGAATAGTCCTTTAAACTTTCACTATAAATGGTGTCAACTCCTAAATCCAGGTCAAATTTAATATCTCAACAGAAGAATGTTTTTTTTTTAACTTTAAATAAACCAAAACCACAAAATCCTTGGCAAATTTGTAATGCATTGTAAGCATTTTTCACCCATGATAATCTTTCATACGCTATTCTATTGATTTTTGAACTGTGTTTCTGACGATCAGGCTGACGCGGGGATGATGTGTGTGTGTGTGTGCTTGACATGTAAGCTGGTTCAGTTAGTTGCTTTAATAGGGTATAGCCTCTGAAGTTTATTAAATGGAATGTCTCATTTTTCCATAGCCTATCAAAGAACATTCAGTTGAAGCTAAGTTTTTGCATTATCCAATAACCATCAAATATCAACAATCTGCCACATGTTAAGTCTTTTTTTTTTGGCTGCACCAAAGGTTGACACTCGCACACCATATATCTCAACTAGTTTCAACAGGTGTCTACTTGCCAGTGTTTATTTTCTGACATATTCTTGTTCAGGAGGATGAGAGCTATCAAGTATTTATATATGCCGTGGTTTTGCAATGGAACATCTTATAATTCGTGAATGAAATTTTGACTTGATAATCTTGCGTGAACAGATATATAAGTAATATGTCACATAACTCATATATGGCTTCTTCTTCATCTAATCTACGACATGAAGGAGCAAAAACAAACGCCGGGCGTTAGAGCACTCGGCTTGTCACGAACGTTACAGGAACTCCTTCCGAGACAAACGAAGCTGGTATGATGAAATCTGACAGGTGATGTAGAGTACTGACGTCAGCTGCTCATAGAGTTAGAAGTAACTGCTTATTGCTTCATTACTTCTCCTTGCCAGCGCCTGTGTGCCGCCCTATCAGAACATGCCAGCAGCCAATATACCATTGATATTTACTAGCTGGAACATTCTCTTCTCATCTAGAATTCACATGGA
>KN883353.1:5829-28117 GCA_000934455.1 Apostichopus parvimensis | reverse complement strand
CAACAATATACATTGTATTATAATATTATAATGCTGGTCTATAGTGTTTGGTTAAAAGGTGACATACGCATTAGTCTACGTGACAGGCATGCAAGACTAATTTGTAGCAGTTCTAAAATTTATTCTTTAATATAAAGTTTTAATTGAAGTAGGCCTATTATTAATTATTTTCAACTCTTTTGAAAACAAAAATTTAACATTTATACTAGATGATGGGAAAGGATGGGAGGGGGGGGGGGTGATCTGAAGGGGTTTACAACTAGACAAGTGACTGTTTCAGTCAGAGAACAAATTCATGCAGCTTAAATCAGAATTAGAAAAAGTTTTGCCATATAAGTGAATCATGTTTTTTTCTTTTCTTGTGGCTTGTGCTTAGAGGAAAATTCGAGTTCTATCACTTCAAGATGCAGATATTTTATTACAGTTTCTAAGCTCTTGATCCAGGGTCAAAGTTCACATGACTTCCAAAAAATGCCACAATTTCTATTGAAAGTGCAGCCCAATGCAACCTTTTCTTTTTCCTGTTTTTGGTTTTGCTTGTATTTTTAAAAAAAAAAATTTTTATCAAAATTATTTAATAAGTCAAAAAGGGTTGTGAAATTCTGAAATGCAATTTTAACAAATGCATTTTTTTTTACTTGAAACAAAGTACTCTATCAATTATATGGAACCTAGACTGAAGTCATGAAACCCTTTAATATAGCTTTAACCGATTCCTTATCCTTGAGCCGGTAAGTAAATTGCGAGGCTATATATCATGAAGTATTTGATGAAGACTGCTGATACTTACACCATGATGTTGTAGTCTCTCTCTGTGTATACCATAATTACATCACTGAACTGAACATATCGAACATTAAAAAGAAAAAAGGACGCTCTGCCGCCGTTGACAGCCAATATTTTATCGTAAACTTTTTCTTTCGATAATTTCGAGGAAATGTTGATTTATAACATCGTCTCTCATGCGGGTGGGTGTAGGCGATGCATATTGCATTAAGGCAGTCTGATTACTCAAATAACCTCAAGAGCTAATTTACTTTTTACAAGAGCTTTTGTGAAATGTTTATGGCTATAAATACAGAGAAGGAAGTAAGTGACTTTAAATGGGTTCATAAAAGATGCAGACTGCATTTAAAGGAATATAAAAAAGAGCAAAACAACAAAACAAAACAAGAACACAGGGTGAGTCACATTCAGCTGCAATGTTAAACAAAGTTCATGAACAACGGGGATGTTGTAACACTGATTAGTTATTTGTCACATATAATGAACATGTCACTAATATTCATGTAAGGCATCTTTGCTCGATAGAACATGAAAGTCACTTGAGATAGGGAAGAGAAGATTTAAAGAATAGTCAATAATCAACTAATAAATATGCACTATATGCAGTGTTGAAGGTTTGAACTATACAATTCACATCTTGATATAAGGCAGCCAGTCGGGACAATTTCCTAATGCTAATACCTCTCTAAACTGATGCTCACATTTAAAGCACTGGTATCGTCAGTGCAAACAGTTCCTAACCTTCAACTGATAGAAACATGATATTCACACTGCTCGTACTGACATTAGTAGTGCTCTGAAGCGGGACATAACACTACAGTATAGAAAAAATTGTCCCAACTGGGTGTATATAGGGAAAAAAATTGATGAATATTCAATAAGCAACTTAATATAAATATTCAGTCTGCATGATTAATATTAGAAAAAAATACGATTTCACATCTTTCCCAGACACGGTACATGTTTGAGTAATATGAGGTAGTAAAAGACATATTGATTTCTATTGTCTCTTTTACTTTCCAAAGATCCTATGGTGTCTTAAATTTCGTTGGCATCTAATTTAACCTTGCTGTCCTAAACTGCTTTCCAAATGAATATACAGAAGCACAGAAGAGGAGATATCACATTAAGAACTTTACACACACATCACAAAGTGGTAAATGTCTAACAATTACACCGTTTGGTTGAGAGAATTAATGGCCAAATTATTGAAAAGGTACGGTTGATCAAAACAGTATAAATTATCTCATGGCTCCTGTGGGAAGGAGATAAGCTGTTGTAATAAGTTGATCATTGAAGACCATATATTGCTACTTTAGTTGCCATTCCAATGGACCATATATTAAGGCTACTTTAGTTGCCATTCCACTGGACCATATATAATGGCTATTTTAGTGGCCATTCCAATGGACCATATATTAAGGCTACTTTAGTGGCCATTCCAATAGACCATATATTAAGGCTACTTTAGTTGCCATTCCAATGGACCATATATAATGGCTATTTTAGTTGCCATTCTAATGTACCATATTGGCTATTTTAGTTGCCATTCCAATGGACCATATGTTATGGTTAATTTAGTTGTCATTCCAATGGACCATATATTATGGCTACTTTAGTTGCCGTTCCAATGGACCATATATTATGGCTACTTTAGTTGCCATTCCAATGGACCATTTATGGCTCCTTAAGTTGCCATTCCAATGGATCATTTATGGCTACTTTAGTTGCCGTTCCAATGGACCATATATTATGGCTACTTTAGTTGCCATTCCAAAGGACTATTTTAGTTTCCATTCCAATGGACCATATATAATGGCTACTTTAGTTGCCATTCCAATGGACCATATATTAAGGCTACTTTAGTTGCCATTCCACTGGACCATATATAATGGCTATTTTAGTTGCCATTCCAATGGACCATATATTGCTACTTTAGTGGCCATTCCAATGGACCATATATTAAGGCTACTTTAGTTGCCATTCCAATGGACCAAATATAATGGCTACTAATTTAGTTGCCATTCCAGGGGACCATATATTATGGCTACTTTAGTTGCCATTCCAATGGACCATATATTATGGCTATTTTAGTTGCCATTCCAATGGATCAAATATTATGGCTATTTTAGTTGCCATTCCAATGGACCATATATTATGGCTACTTTAGTTGCCGTTCCAATGGACCATATAATATGGCTAATTTAGTTGCCATTCCAATGGACCAACTTAGTTGCCATTCCAATGGACCATATATTATGGCTACTTTAGTTGCCATTCCAATGGGCCATATATTATGGCTACTTAAGTTGCCATCATGATAGACCATACTGTATATTACGGGTGGTTTAGTTACCATTCCAATGAACCATATACTATGTTAAATTTAGTTGCCATTCCAACGGTTGGGATAATAAAAATAATGTTCATGAGAAGCGATCTCGGGGAGGGGGGGGGGATCCTTGTTAGGGTGGTCGGAAGCCCATATATCAGGGAGTGGGATGAAAGCTGTCCGTGTGCAGAGGTGGGTTAGGGGTCGGGAAGTTTAGACAGCAATGTAAGTTTAAGTGGCAACCAAATTTAAGTCGGCTACAGATGTGTGGAACCAAAGAGAGAAAAAAAGAACTGACGATGGTGTTAATGTAAATGAAGATAACAACATAAATAGGCAACGTAAGTATACACAACAAAATGAGTTCTGAGAGCAACAAAATGTTGAAAGCTGAAGGATAATTGTGTAACATTACAACTTGAATTAAGACGACAATATAAACTTCAACAAGATAAATAAGGCAGCAGCATATAATTAGATGGTAACGTTAGTTTGGATAAAAACATTGTGTAGGAAAACAATCAGCATTTGGACAACAACACAGACGGAGGCAATAAAAAGGTGTTGAAACAATTAATGTGAAGTTAGATGACAACATGGTTTGAGGTGGCAACATAGGTTGAAACAAGGACATGTATTAAAGTAGTCCACAACAGTTCTTTTGAGACATCGTTAAGATATGCCTGCGCTTTGCAAGTTCCATACACTGTGGATTAAAATGTCTCCTCGTGTATGAGCAACGAATCCATTTGCGAAACTCTTGAGTTTCAAAACTTTGGTCGAGTTGATCATCGCGCTGCTCCCTGCAAGAGAGTTTTGGACAACAGTTTTATCTCACGCTACTGATTAAACGTTGCAGCTTGCCAATCATTTTGCTGGGAATCGCACATCTCAATTGAGGATTGTTGTTTTGAATTGGTTAATTTCCTCTTCTGGTTGTTGTGCTGAATGGCATCTCTAGTGCCCATCTCATAGACTCTTGAAACTAGAAGTCACTCAAGTCCCAAGCTGGGTCATTGACCCGTGTAGGATGCAAAGAAGCTGACCGACGACGACGATTCAATACATTTCATTTTAAAGAGCTGTACTACCAATGGCTGATGTCCACCTGAAAGGATAGAAGCCAATTACCCCCAGAGGTTAAATGTACTAAAGCTTAACTCAGAATTTAGCATGCATGCTGATGATAGAGGCCTTCCTTTCTGCATATTTTTAGCTGTAACTTTGGACTGATGTAAATATATTAGAGATATAAGGGAAGTCTTTGGCTTCAGCAGTTGTTTGTCTTAATTCCCAAGAATTAGATCAAGCTAGGTAGAGAAATGAATAACAAAAAGAAAGAAGAAAAAAAAAACAAGGGCGCAAAATCTTGGGAATAAAACAGACCATCAATGAGGAGATTAACTCCATCCATCTCAATTATTCTTATGTTATATGTTATATTATATATATTCATGAAATGCAAATTCTATGCTATCCTACATGCTACTTTTGAACTTGTCGTGACTGCTTGTCGAAAGTATTGAAAAATACTTACTTAAAATTATGGGACAATACAATTAACTCCAACTTGGAAGATGTGAAAATGGCCATGATACTTACAAATACTTGCAATACACATTGAGTTCTTACTTTCTTTGGCATGTCTTGAAGTACTGTTATCTTTAACACACTTTGAGTTAATACTTTCTTTGGCATGTCTTGAAGTACTGTTATCTCTAACACACTTTGAGTTATTAATTTCTTTGGCATGTCTTGAAGTACTGTTATCTCTAACACACTTTGAGTTATTACTTTCTTAAGCATGTCTTGAAGTACTGTTATCTCTAACACACTTTGAGTTCAAATTTTCTTTGGCATGTCTTGAAGTACTGTTATATCTAACACACTTTGAGTTAATACTTTCTTTGGCATGTCTTGAAGTACTGTTATATCTATGACATTTATACTTTTAAGATAATTGCCATCTTCCACTAGTTGTCATAGTGACCATAGCTGAGCAAGGCATTTAAATCGTTTTTATTAAATCAAGCACGGCGTCTTTGTATTAGTTTTATAGTAGCTTAAATGTTGACTTCTGTCATGCTAATTCGGAAGCCCAAGACTTTCAATTTAATTCACTAAGGTATAAGAGTGTCATTAAAATACGACAAGTGGAGAACATGGTCTCTTGGATAAAATCTGAAAAAGCTTCATATTAGCAGTAGCAAGGCTAAAACCATTGTACTTTATGGAATTGACATTTTACAAACTATACCTAATTGAAAACAGTCATGTGTATTTTAGTTAACACTATACATATTGAGTATGCATTAAATTTGTGTTCCAAAAACCCAGTTACAAAACTCAAACTAATACCAAAAAAGAAGAGAAAACAAAATTCTAAAATTTTGAGTAAAGTGTAACAGGAAAAAAATATACTTGGTTCTCATTCTTACATTGAATGTATTTATCACAAGGTTAGGTATCATACTACAATTAAGAGAACAATACAAATCTGTCCAATTGTTTGGATGTTGAAAAGGGTAAAGTTATTCTTACAAATGTATTTATCACAAAGTTTAGGTCCCATACTACAATTAAAAGAACAATACAGATCTGACCAATTGTTTGGATGTTGAAAAGGGTAAAGTCAACCACATAAATCAGGAGGACTGACAGTTATTTAAGACAATTAGAAATTTGTTGTTGAAGCAGGAAGATGATTCAAATTCAGGGGAGCTAGGACATGAGTTCAGGTGTTAACTGACCTTAGAATGGTCTGAGTGTAATTAGACTAAATCGTCCAGTCACTTTAACTGATGAACCCTAAAAAGCCATTTCTCAAAACTTATTCGTGTCATAGAAATCCAGCCTGTACTGATATTGATGTTTTGGTGATCTACAAAATATTAAATTAAATAAGTTTATGCCTAAAGTCATCATTATTTAGTGGTTACTGGCATCCTGATGGTTAGTTTATATACAATACTGCACCCTGGTGACATTAAAGATGATTATTACTAAGAGCTATACAAACTAACTGTGTGAAAGGTTTTTATAGACCTCAGTGGAGTTTATAACTCCAAATGTGACGAACGTGACTATAAACCGAAGAACACTGACAGAAACTGTAGGGAGACCCAATAAAACAAGATAGAATTCAAACTATCAAATTATTGATTACTTTTTTACCGTTTAATGACACAAATCAGTTGACTTGGGAGATTGTTAATTCTGATTAAAAAGGCCTATTAGGGCAACTCTACATGAAGTGGTGACAATTGATGTAATCCAGAGAGGTGTATCCTTCTAAACCAAGAATTGTTGTTAACAGAATCCAGGCTAGAATGGATGTGTTACCTCCAAAATCGCTGCAAAATGCCTCTTGATGCATATATACGACGTATAATGCATAGAGTTTAAGTTTGAAAATTTGCGTGTAATTATATTTAGTGACGCCTGTCTGCCAGCCACCCAACTGTTGCAATATTGTTTCAGGTTTGCAACTAATATATCTAAGTGCAGTATAATAGATAAAAACACGAACAGGACATGCTAATGCGGCGGCCTGCATCCATATTTGTCTTTAATCTTTGCCAGGTCTGCGTACGCTTTGCCAAAATTTGTAAAGGAAGGCCGGCTGATAATAGAATTACTTCTTCTGTCCTTTGATTTATATCAATTGGTCGTGTATTCATGGATACTTCTGCACATTCGTGTGATATAGAAACGTTCATGTTGAAATTCAAATCACTAGGGAGGTTATACTCAGTGCTAATAAACCAACAATATTATGAACAGTCACGTACTACCAGCTGGTAACAACAGAACTTTGGAGTCACTCTTTAAGAGACGAGGGCTCATTTTGAACAGTTTCTTTCTGAATTGAATATATGAATACAAATGATGCCTAAAATATTCTCCTTCCTCTGGTCTTCTCCACCCTCTTTGAACCTTTCTTATCCTTATCCAATGATATCCTCCCTTATTGTAGTCGCTCCTTCTGATCCATTCCAAATCTTCCCTTTCCACAATCCTTTCCTCTGTTTTCCCCTTCCTCAATTCTTTCACTACTACAGATCTTTCTCTTCTTCATGCAACTATCTTCTGCTAGGCTGCTCCTTGGATTATCAGCAGTTCTTGACTCTACCTACACTCCCCCCCCCCTGCCTACCCACCCCTCATCTGTATGTGCATAACACAGCTTTGGTTTTGTTTATATAGTCATGCATTTTAGTGGTCTTCTTCACATTGTGTACCAATAAGGGTATTTACCAAATCCCAGTCTTCAGTGGTTATAACTGCAAAACTCAAAACACAATATCCATTATTGACAATATACAGTAACTTCACCTTACAGGACACAATATTAATTTTTCCCCACTTCAACTGTTGGTGCCTCAATTTCAGATGTCTTGCGGGCTGAGGACCTGATCTTTTGTCTTTCATGCTAATCTGATTCGTTAACAACAAATATAAATTGTGTCTTTGTACACATGCATGGTGGTGGCACCAATGGGAGGGGGAGGGGGTGGAAGGGTGAACACTAGTCTCCATGGGGGGGAGATTGAAGCCATCCCTCCCTCTCCCTCTCCTCATACCCCAACCTGGTTATGGGCATGAAAAAGAGATTTGGCAATAGCTGGATATTGGAAGAGTCCAAGTATATGTACAGATATATCATAGTGCTGCGTGGTGTACATTTATTTTCATAAGACACGGTGCTACACTGCATTACAGTGGCATAAATTGCATTTACTGCATATAAAACCCAATACATTGTGCAACTTGCTTGTAAATTCCCTTCTTTGGGCAATGAATGGGTTTCCTTATTCCAGCTAATTTGGAGCCTGCATGTATTAGGAGTGTTAGCTCAGTGGTTAACGCCGGTGCCTTTCAATCATAATGTCGTCCAGTTACAGAGTTGTTGACAATTGACAATTCATAATCACGGACTTTAAATATGAATCTAAGAGACTGACTTTGGTCAGCTTGCGGCTTTGATAAGCCAATGATGGCTTCTTCGCGAGTTCCTGCTTGCAGGAGGATCTAAAATACATACATGTATGATGACAACAGATCTATGCACATCACTTGCGGTTTAATGCTTGTATATCCTTCACGGTAATCTGGTATGATTTTCCCATTGCTTGCACCTCATGTAGCCTAAGGCTAAAAGGAATTATGCTTAATCATAGATTGAACTTTCTTCCCCTCGCTAGACCTTTTAAAAACGCTATACAGAAAGACTTTACCAAGTAATACACTTAATGAGCTTTGTTCTTTTATTCCTTGTTCTTCCATTTGAATACTTTCGGGAGAAAGGCTGACGGAAGTTCATAGCAAAATGCAGAACACATCATATTAGACTTGGCTTAATGCACTGTATACCACTTGGATGGATCACATCTAATCTAATCTGATATTAATTCCAAGAATTCAAGTTTGCAGCAAACAGTGTATTGAAGAGTTTAATGCATGTGGGCCCCATCACAGCCACAGGCTTTACATTTTATAACACATGATAGAAATGTAGTTGCTTCCAATAAAGATTTCACCTTTTTCACTCCTACTAATGCAATTCATGACCATAATACTAGACAGCAATCACATTTTTTCGTGAACATACCTATTCTGCAACTTCACAACTAACTGTTAGGTACACTGGTCCTAGGTTTTGGAATACCCTAGATACCCAGGTCAATAGTTCAAAATCACTTTTACATTTTAAAAAACAACTAAAATGGTCTTTATTATAAAATAAGCACGTGTAAAGTTTCTATTTTCTTTTCCTATGTTTAGATGTATTTTGGTGTGGGGGGGGGGGGGGTTGTGTGTGTTTTTTGTTGGTGGCCTAGCCTTGATAAGCTCTGTTTCTGCCAGGTCTCCCCCACTTCACATCATTTGTATATATCAATTGTTTAATTCCTAAGGAATGTATTTGTATTGTATATTCAAATGTTATTTGTTCACTTTGTTTATAAATGTTATGGTGAAGTGGAAATAAATAGTTTTCAATTTTCAATTTCAATATACATTGGCAACATTTAATGATAGCACAAGATTTTCCCGCTAAGCCACCTCACCCAACCTAAAACTTGTCAAGACCTCTCTCCTACTGAAAGATCTGTCTATGGGCCTGCAAAGACCTTCGCACATCACATCATCAGACATAATCAATGTAGTGTGAAAGAAGGCAAGTATAACCATTCAATGGTAAATGGGTCACAAAATTAAAAATAAAGAGTATTACAGTGTCAATTTTGGTTAAAACATACTGGCAATATTAATCTGTTTTATTCCTCAATCAAAACATTTCAAAAGAGTACTTATTATGTAGTCAAAAAGTGATGTCTGCCACATAAATTTAGACATACAGGTGGGATTTTTGTCACATCTGGAGATATTTCAACCTTACAATTTTATAACACTTGAGAAGTTCTGTCCATAAATATGATAAACGGGCTGGCATGTATGTCCAAATAAGGAATTACCTAACTTCAAAAATATTGAAGACTGATTACAAAGTACATTCCCCAAAACGTTCTGTTCTATTACCGTTGTACTTAAACTATAAGCTTTTACACACCCAGTCAGCATAACATGATGATCACTAAATTTGATATAGAAACAGACCCAATTAACTTACTCCAGAATATCATAATTCCTGGTAGAGACAAAAGTACAGTCCTTTATATACAGGTCTAGGTCTGCTGATGCAAACAATATAATTAAAACGTAATAATCGACAAGCCAAGGTCACAGAGATTTTTTTTTGAACATCAATTGGATCTAGTTGCGAGTGCATGCACTCAATTCTGCTGGAATTTATGAAGTCACAGAGTGCTTTACAAGTACAATATGAAACAGCAGTATATATATATGTGCAATTCACACTGACACGAATGCAACGTATTAAGATTGAATGGAATCAAGATCTATATTGAACGTTAAATGTTCTTTCCATTCAAAATCGGACAATGAAGAGAATGAGACTAATAGAAGGGTTTTTCATATACACAATGTAACCCTTTGTCAAAAATAAATATGTGCCCAAGTAGATATACAAAGAAGAGTTTGCTTATATATGCACTCAGAAAATATTAACAGTAATGGTGTGTCTTAATATCCTATACATTTCAAGGACAAACCCACGCAGTGTGAGCTATTATACAAGTTTTGGCCATAATTAGTAATATCAGTGATTGTATGATGGCAGTTGGTGGTATATATACTGTAGATGTCACCTTCCAAATGCACCATCAAGAGGCTTCACTTCCCATTTATTAATCTCATTTCTCTCTGAATATGCTTTCTTAGTGCAGTCGTTGCACTTTTCGCTGAAGTAAAGTGCAATACATATTTGATATTATTTAATATTACTCAGCTGTTATACTCAGCTGTGAATAAAAGCATTTTGAATAGAAGGAAGAAAACAAAGACACTTTCAAACTGGAATTTATGACGACGACAGATGCTGTAACTGTGGCATAAAATATACCAAAAGTTTTACATTTTTACATCATTTCAACTGATATTCTAGGATGGTCAGTGAGAAGCAATTGTTGGAGAAACGTGTCATAGAGACCCAATTCACAGCTCACTATAGTACTTGAGCAATAGTAACAGGATAGGATGATAGGGTGCTCACACTTAAGGCCCTGCGGTTTAACATACCCGATTAGTACAAGATTTGTGGTAGATTGGCTTTTTCAGGCCTGATTGAAAGGTTTCATGGATGGCCCATTGAGAACAGTCACTCTAGACCAGGAATAGCTTGTAAATCCAGTAAGCCTAAATGTTCCATTTGGACACTGTACCTCGAGTGTGTGATGCACTAACATCACTATGATCAGCTAATTAATACTATATAATCAAGCATCGTTAAGCATTGTTAAGCATCGTTAAGCACACATACATTCGGCTATAGCGGACGAGGCACACAGAATCAGTACAACTGTCAGTGTCTCGTAATGTCTACAGCCTTAGTGGTCCTGTACAAAGCATCTTTCATTATGGGATAGTCGGATGTAGTACATCATGGTACTGGATTTGTCTTCAAGTTGGGCCTTGCTATAGCTTGTAATGCAGCATCTGGTATCTGGCAACTTTATAAACTCACTGTGTATTAATACTCTAAAAACTTGGATTTTCCTCTTTAAAATACTTGATTTGACTTTGTCCCATTCCACTTAGGAGTTTTCCAGTGGTGGAGCTAGGGGTATTGGTCAGGGGGGCGAGAATGGTCTGTAGGGGCGCTTTCGACACTATCTAAGCGGAGCGCCACCGCAGGTTGGCGCGGAGCGTACAGAAATATTTTGAGTAAAGATACTCCCTAGATCGCCGGAAATGACCCTTCCGGGCCTTGCTAATTTGCAGATAAACGAAGAATAAATATGTGTCATCGCCATTTTGTCAGAAAATTACACCAACAAAATGTGACAAATGTCAATATTTGAGAGCGCAATAAAAAAGTCAATAATCGCGAAGAAGTAAAAAGTGGTAAAAAGCTGAAAAGGGCGCCAGCAGTTAATTTGAGTCCGTCAGGGGGGCATCCGCCCCCTCTGACTGTATGGACGCTCCGCCACTGGAGTTTTCCCTCCCACCCCACTGGCACTCCCCCTCCCCCAACATTAGAAATCCTGTCCATGTCACTAATGTGTGCAAATTGTCTAGTATCGTACATGGAGAGACATGACCTATCACATTTAAAGCAACAGAAAACCTCATACGTAGCACAGATTTTCATAGACTGCAGAGATTCAGCTCATTAAATTTATGACTTCCCCGAAATACTTGTTTACATTGCTCATTATAGTGAGAGTTCTCTGTTTATCGATGGCTAATGGTCTTGATAGGTCACTACCACACAAGAATCAAAGTTCTTGCTAGTGTACTGATGGAATGCTGGATCTGGTCACTCAGAAATGTATTGATACATGCGAGGGGAAGATGTGGCCCCTTGGAATACTAAGACAGTCCTCAACTTTACGGATCATTGAAATTAATATCTCTGCAATGCAGATATTCCGGGCCGCTGTAGTTGATTGCTTAACAAAATTGCAGGAAATTTAACACCGCCTCGACATCGCCTCCTCCTCCTCGTGTAACACTTTGTATGGCAAAGACGATAAATTCTACAAATCTGATGGCATTTTGTGAATGCATCTGGCATACAAGCATAGTGATTTTATGTCATACGAGCAATCGAGCTGAAAATGTCTTTGGTAATTCTTTAGAATAATAAACTCCACGTAGGAAAATAACAAGTCTACAAGAAAGCGAAGTAGATATTGACAGCTGCTCTAAGGAAAAAATTTCAAATGTATCACATTTATAAGTACATAAATCAACGAGAGGGAATATCTTCATTATTAACATTCGATCACTCATCTCCAGTATTGACGGGAGGAGATATTGAGACAGGGGTTTTATCTAACATTATGGAATATTTTCTTGTTCTTCATCATAAAGTGTCGATGTGTCTTCCGAGTCCACTGTAATACCCCTTCAATCGCAAACCATTTTATCACCTGAGAGTTCACTGTCCACCAAATTATTTTAGGGGTTTCCATTTTATCGATAGCTGAATAGACTGGATGTGAACTGATTTAAAAGAGAAATGATCAACTTTACTGATTTTGGAGAGGCACTGTTTGTCTATTAAAAATTGAAATTCCCTTATTCCCCGGCTCTCAAATATTGGTTTCTTCAATGACGTGGTCTCATACAATATCTATCCAATGGAAATTTTGCACAAAAAAAAATGGTTTGATGTCACTTTTCATCATTCAACTTGCAGACTAATATTTGCAAAATGACAAAACAAAGTCTGCATTGTGAAATGATAGATCAGTGTTGCCTGCCCGTTCCCTTGGGCAAAACACATTATCATATCTATAATCTCTCTCTCTCCCTCTATAAACTATATAAAGCAGAGAAAAGCTGCTGTACTGTCCAAGTAAGTTACATTTATAATCATATGTCTTCTACTTACTTTCTCTGAGTGGATCCAGGGTATGTAGTAGCAGCTGCAAGGCTCCCTGTCTGTACATGGAGGTGTTTCTAAAATGGGAGACACTGACTCGTCTTTGCCTGGTTGTCTGTGGTAGAGAGAAAAACAGTTTATAGTCACTCCAAGATTAATGTATGTCGTCTAGTTACAGAGTTGTTGACAATTGACAATTCATAATCATGGACGTTAAAATATGAATCTAAGAGACTGACTTCGGTAAGCTTGCGGCTTTGATAAGCCAATGATGGCTTCTTCGCGAGTTCCTGCTTGCAGGAGGATCTAAAATACATACATACATACATACATACGTTATGGGGACTATACTGAAACTGCTGATGAAAATTAACTTGTCCACAACTAGAATATATATGTATGTAGTAAATATTGTTAAGTACATTGCTGCATGACTGATTAAGCCTACATCCTAAACCACTCATATAAATGTGTATTTCCAACTGTCCCAGTCTACCTTGCAAACTAGCCTTGGCTAAAGTTTCATACTATCAGTTTTTCCCGACCTTTTTAAGAAATCTAAAAATTTACATAGAATTTATATCATACTATCATTATACCAAATAATTTGTCAGAAAGTGGAGCATTTACAGTATGATAAATATTTGATGTTTCAAATGGAAAACATATCAATTCCTTGTGTCACAAATAGCATGCTACAAATCATCCACAATGTGCTACATCAGTTCCAGACCTATGACTTTATAAATAGCTGCTGCACATAAAACTACCCGTGGATTCGATGACGAACACATGCAGCACTGGAATAGTTCTAAAAGTAAGCTACACTGACGTGATTTGAAGTCATTTACTTCGAGCATAACTAAAAAAATGAGACAGTTGGGTCTGTGTCCTATTTAAGGTTTTTGTTAACAGAACAAATGTTTAGTTAAGATGATTTGAAATGAAAGTTTACTTGTACTACTATAACTCATAACATACACCATTACATGATCTCAAAGTCAAGAAGTATCAAATAGTTCATCAAAATGAACTTAAAAAATAAATAAATTAATCATAAATAAATTAGCTACCGCTGACAGCCAAAGGTCATTGACAAAAGTGAAATTGTTACTTTAGCTTGAACCACTGACTTCATTATTAAAACAAATGCTCCAACATTTTAATATGTATACATGAAATGGAATCATTAAATCAGAAAAACACATATATAATTCCAAGAAATGGAATGGGATTTTTTCTTCCCTGAAAATCTTTATCTTTATTTATACTTTAATAATGGCAACCTTGCTGAAAGCAAATTATCGAATCAGTAATTTGTCATTCAGTTAATTACGGTTTGGGTGAAATCAAAATTTGAAGATGGCTTAATTTAAGAGTTTGCAGGGATGTGCCCAGGATTTCCTTTGAGAAATTTTTCGATTTTTGAAGGTGCTCAGATGCCAAATGCTGGCACTTGTGTAGCTTTTTAAGCACATACACAAATACTATAGTTTTGCTAACAATTTACATTACATTTTTTTTTTTTAGTGAAATATATCACATACCTGGTAAAAGTTCTTAGTTTGTTTCAAAGAGATTTTACAAGGGACCGATTGAGAGTCGTAAGTAATGTTTCTCGCATGCGTAACTGATGCATTATTAGTCTGTATGATTTTGGCATAGGCTAGGCCCAATTTATGTTGAATATATTGTTAGGAATGTCGGGATTTTAGATGAAAATAGTGCTGGGCTGGATTCACGATTTTTAAGTCAGTGCTGGGCGGTAATTTTTAGTGCTGGGCGGGGCCGCCCAGCGTGGGCACATCCCTGAGTTTGAGGAATAACTGTCAATTATTCTTAATATAAACAAACGTAAAGATATAAGAGCTGCAACTTTCTTCAAATAAAATATGGAATGGTTGCATTCCATATAAAAACATGACATCTGAGTTTGTTATTACCCAATAGATTTACAGCAATAATTACAAGACCATGATTTGGATCGAATCCAATGTGCAGCTCTTTTTTGCCTTTTTTGAGTATTTTTCATTCTAAACACTCAAAATAAGCCCAACAATTAAAGTTACAGAAAGTGGTATTACTTCATAAAAATAATCACACAGCAATGTGTCAATCCACAGTATATTTGCATTCACGATTTAGTAATGAAACTTTTGTTTTCAACAGATGCAAAATGCATTATTCCTCATCACACAAAAATAACAGCGGATTTAAGTAAGTGTTCATGTTTGCTGAGAATGAAACTCTGCCCAGATTATTATGTGCAAAGAAGGCTAGATCTTTAAGATACATATCACTATGAAAGTGATGATGGTCTACGCCAGCTGTGAGTGAATGTTTGAGTTCAAAATTAGAAACATGTTCATACGGTTCAAACATTCATTTAATATGAATTAATAATGCACTTTGTTAACTGTCATGTATTTTGGTTAATATTTCATCAAATGTTACAGATCAAAATCTAATTAATACATCAATCATGGAGTTGTTTTGGGCAAGGCTAATGCCATTTAAAATACCTCAAACTATAAGTTCTATTTTATAAACTAAGCCTTAATTGATGATTCGTACGAAAACATCTTAATTAAGAAGAATGCTACACGGCACTGTTAATCAATAATGATAAAAAAAAAGGAACAATTTTTAAATTTAATTTTCTTGTTGTCTTAGCTCAACTGTACATGTTATGTGTACGTCGATATGAATTTTCTTTATTAAATAACAATCCCACAATGCAAGGAGTAGCTGTTCGATAATTCAACTTTGCAGACGCACAACTTGATATCGTGTGTGGTACTGTACAGTACTTTGTTAGGTTCATTTTTCGATTATTTTGACACAAAATATTTTTTCCATGATGTAAAAAATAGTACAGATTTTTCAAAAGTTGTCTGTAAATGAACGGCCACTACTGCTCGTAAAAAGGAATCATTATTTGATGTTATAGAATGAGGGTACAGTGAATCACTGATTATGACATATTTATATATGGCTGGCTCAATAGCACACACACAAAAAAACACAACATTTAAACAGCTAAGGCTGAAATTTAGTGGTTGACTGACCATACCTGAAAGAGGTAACAGGCATGGACCCTGGCACCCCGCCGGGTGTAAGGGGCGTACATCCGGCCCCTCTTTTCAGATTCATACAATTATAGTCCTAATTGAAATATAGACTAAATGTGCCTCAGGAGTACACTAAATATTGCATGACTGGATTTTCCTTTCTGGGTGAAGGCCCACAAACCCCCTACTGTACATGGTAATATCCTCAAATGACCCTCCTCCCACATGTCCCCCCCCCCCACATGGGAATCACCTGATATGACCCCAGGTCCACAACCCTCTTTAATAAAATCCTGGCGCCACCACTGAGCAATATACCTTTAAAACAGGATATAAGCAAAACAATTGACTAAGAAACGACCAGTTTCTGTACAACAGCAGCATGGTATTCATCATCACAGTTATTACATTGGTTGGTCTATTAGTAGTATAGGGCTCTCATGTTGGACAATCACCAATATAATAAAACCACTTGAAGACCAAAGAAGCCCTATATCATCTGATCCACAACCAGCAAAGTTACATCTCGTTATCAAAGGAATAATCAATGTCATATATATAAAATCTATTCTTTGGTCATGGCAATATTCTGAGATAAGAGAGGAGTGAAAAATCCACTGATTAACAGACACATATCTGATCTGTATTATAAGCCTGCACTGAGTGCGAATGATAAAACAGTACACTTATTATTTCCAAACAGCACTGATTGCTGACAATATCAATACACCAAAGTGATTAATAGTCACCAGTAATTGGTTGAAGTGACAAGAAAATTGACTTCCAGAAGGAAAAGAACCCCATTTAAGATAATGATAAAAAGTCGGGAGACAAAATATTTAATTGACAGGTTTGTTTGACTTTAATATTTGAGGTTAAAGTTTTACCGCTGACAGACTGACTGTAGGCCGAACTTAGGCATAGCAATTAATTCACATTCCCTATCACATATGTCCAATCAGGGAGTTGTTATGGATTAACAACTCCCTGGTCCAATTATACCTGTAAGCAGGTTACAGAGAAGGATCAGTTTGTAAAAGCCAGAATATCGAATGGTTCTGGATATATATATGCACCCCATCGGTGTGCAGAGGATTTAAAAATTGGGTGGGGATTTCAACTCCCGGCGGCTAATTTATGTAGGGATTGAACTTTTGTTTGTTTTTTCGGGGTTGCTTACCATTCTTTCTTGGGGAGGAGGTTGGTTGCCATTTGGTTTTTTGAGGGCATTTCCCTTGCGGGGGTTTTTTTTGGGCCTTTTTTTTTCCCCCCTCTCCCCACCATACATTATAAATCTTCATATCATATGGCGCATATGTAAAATTTAAATAGTAGTTTAGCTCTAAACACAATTAAGGTTGTACTAATAGATACTCTTGAGTTTTTGTGTGGTTATATTTCAAGGAAATCCCCTGACTTAACAATTTCTCCAATCTGACAGTAATAATGAGGAGGGACATTTCCCCCTGCCCCCCTCCTCCACTTGCATACACCACTGATGCTCGCTAAGTACGTACATGTATACATTATGGAGGACAGAAGTAAATGTAATTCATATAAGTATATATACCACAGCTCTGCAGTTAGGAATACTCCTCAAATGCCCTACAATGTATACTACAGTGGCGGAGCGTCCATACAGTCAGGGGGGGGCGGATGCCCCCCCTGACGGACTCAAATGGACTGCTGGCGCCCTTTTCAGCTATTTACCACTTTTTCCTTATTCGCGATTATTGACTTTTTTATTGCGCTCTCAAATATCTATTGACATTTGTCACATTTTGTTGGTGTAATTTTCTGACAAAATGGCGATGACACCTATTTATTCTTCGTTTATCTGCAAATTAGCAAGGCCCGGAAAGGGTCATTTCCGGCGATCTAGGGAGTATCTTTACTCCAAAAAATTTCTTGTACGCTCCAACCTGTGGTGGCGCTCCGCTTAGATAGTGTCGAAAGCGCCCCTACAGACCATTCTCGCCACCCTTGACCAATACCCCTAGCTCCGCTACTGGTATACTAATTTATGTTTCACCAGAAAAATATTACACAAGCTGCTAAAAAAGACAAGCCACATTCACAGCTTTGATTGTAATAGAATCTACAATATTTAGCAATCATAGAGTTCAATAGTTAACTTTTTCCAAAAATAATTGTTTACCGTTAGGAAATTGAAGTTATCAAGTACATTAGGGCAGCATAAGGAAGGATTTAAAGGATAAAGAGAGCGTGACGTATTTCATTTATTTCTTACAAGATGCCCAGCCTGGACTATTAACAAGATATAAACTAAATATGACACCAAAGAGAATATTTAACTGACAGAGATCATAGATAACAAATACAGGAAACAAACAAACAGGAGCAGCTAAAGTTCATCACCAGGACAACAAAAAATCAGAAAATGTTAGAAAAAACAATGTCACAGCTAATTTTGTAATTTTATTTTCTCTCCAGCTCATTGTGTCATTGTGTTTTTTTCTTAGCAAACTAAAGTGGTGAACTTTAGGGACATGAGATTGAAGGGATTCCCACCGTCACAGTGATCACTCTATAATCAGTAGTGCAGTTATACAAAATTACACATAAGAAACATTACAGTGGATCAAGAAATAGAATACTTTCTAAAGGATGACTTATAATAGTCAGAATTTTAATCTAGATATTGTTATAGTTCAAGAATAACAAAATGAACTCCTTTAAGGCCATATATGCCTAGGAGGCCGGTGTTCCTCAATGCAGGACAAAACGTTAATCCGTTGTTTTGTAAATTTTAATAGCTCAATGACAAATGTTCTTTTAACTTTGTATAAAACAACACAGCATGTATCCTTGGATGATACTCCACACCATTTATCCTTGACATATATTTGTAACATATTACAAACGCATCATTTTCAGCCATAAAAGCCTTGTTTCCCCTCGCTGATTTTTGTGTTAATGTAGATCTGAGCATTGAGGTAAACAGAACCTCCATGATCTGAGGAACTGGCTTGATGAATTGTGTATTAGACTAAATAGTTCAATCACTTTATCTGATGATGCATCTCAGCTGTTTAAAGGGTAGTTTCTCACAAATTAAAAGTGTTGTAGAATTACAACTTGGTGTGATCTATAGAAGTGGTTTTTACAGGTCTACAACATACCAAAAATTATTTTTGTACCTCAAGTCATCCTTTAATAAAAACCTACACAAAAAGTGTCTTTGCCCATGCTCATAGCTGTTTTCAGTTTAACTTGCTCCTATTTGATTATTTTAAATCAAACTTTCAGATTGCAATTGACTCAAATTGTAACTATAAACTATATAGATTTATGGCATCAAATGATGTTTAAATAGAGAGTAAATTTAAATAAACTAATGTATTCACAAATTTGGGACTATTTTATCATTTTGAAATGATTAATTGGAATAGACAAATTAATGATCCGCATTGATATGAATTTTTAATATCTAATAGTACTATAAAGAAAAATGAAGGATACTGAAACACTGCCTGCCTCACAGTCATACATAGCCTACTGTAGACTAATGCACTTACATAATGATGTCTCCTCCACCATAACAATCTCTCAGCAAATATGTAGTTGCTAAGTTATAAACAATCATGTTGACACAGAACTAGACAGGTTAATGGATGAAATCCAACATTATAGACACACTGGGACTGCATGAGCATTTTCTCACCCGATTGTCGTGTAAACTTGAACAAACGGAATTGAATTTCTTTCCACGATTTGTGTATTAAATTTCAAACTGAGATTTCCCTTCTGATTTACCTAGGTTCCAGCATCATCAGCATCAGCAGGCACGCTACTGAAGGTCTGCTATTCGTCACCTGCTCGTTCGTGATCTGCAAAGTGATTTTTTTTTTGGCCTGTTAGTGTATAGAAAACCTGACAAACGTCAAGTTTCCGGCGGGTGAATTAAGGTGGGATCTTCCCTCCGTAAGACATTTAGTTAATCAGAGTACACATGCATCATCATTTAGGAGTTAGTTCATATAAAGCCATACTTTATGGCATCCAGTCCAGCTTGACTATTTTTGTTAACAATCAGAATGATAACTTTGAACTCGAGGCAATTTTTTTGTTTTTAGCTCGAACAAATGAGAGACTGCACAAAAGGTATAAACTGGTACGTCATTAACCAGGGCATGCTTTGACAGAAAACACCATCAGATAACTAAGCACGGGCAATAAAAACGTGACCATTCAAGTCTACAAAAGGGGGATGCTAATTTTTTTCGATATGAGGGTCTATCATTTATAAAACTGATTTCTTGAATGCCTATTACCGTCAGAGGTATGTATGTATGTATGTATGTATATGTGATCTTCCCGCAAGCAGGAACTCGCGAAAGAAGCCATGGAGGCTTATAGACTCGCAAGCTGACCGAAGCCAATCTCTCGGCACACATCCATTTAACGTCCATGTCGGGAAGTTGTTATTGAACAACACCCTTGCCAGACGACACACATTGCTGTCGGCGGGGAATCGAACCGGGAACTCATGACTGGGAGACGCCGGCGTTAACCACTAGGCTATACACTCCGCCTGACATTTGAGGTTGAAGTGTAAAATGACTTATGGCTACAGCTGAAGACATTAACTTTCAATTTAAATATCTTAAAATAGTCCCAATTAATATCTGGTTGGTGAGCTAAAACAGACTTCAGGTAAAGTTACAGCAATATAGTGGGTCTATCTACAAAAAGTCAGAGGTTGAAGTGAGAACCTGAATTTTGATCACATAAAGGCATTCGGTTTCAAGAAATATATGATTGCTGAGGCTGTTAACAGAGTTTACTCAATTCACAGTTGGGGGGGGGGGTTATAGAGTGTTGAGAGGGGGGTTATAGAGTGTTGAGGTTGTGAGGAGACAGGTAAGGGAATTAGTTAATATCCTAGTTCTCAGTGCTGGACTATAAAATAGATTACAGTAGTACTGGATCTAATTTACTGCATCAAATAATCATAAATAATAATATAAAAAAATAATGTACTCAACAAACACGTAAACCAAGAAATGTCTGTCTTATGGTGCTATCAACAAATTTTAACGTGAGACATGTATGCATGTGCATTTGTTGGAAACCAGATATGCTGGAAACAATAACAGTAAAAATATGTGAATAATTTCCTCATACAGGGATTTAAAGCAACAGGTACCCATCTGTGAAATTATAAGTTTTCATTACTTTTGAAGTTTTACAATGACACTATTTACTCAAAACACTGGCCAAATCATTCTTGAAATCAGATAAAGTGTATATATACTAAAAAAGTTAATCAAGCACACAATGCAATGACTGTTAATTGTAGGCCTATGTATACCTAAAGTATGTCCTTGGGACTTTCGATGGGGAAAATCCCCACGTGTTGTTGAAGGCATCTGCTTTTTATTCTCCCTTCAGATTTCGTTGAATATGATCGACATCCAGTTCAACAGGGATACAGCTACATGAAACTGATTTGCATATAATAGATGCTAGCATGTATTTTACACCATTAAGATGATATTTGACATTATATGCATTAACTTAATCATAACGACACTTTTTACTAGAGTATCAGAGCTTAGAGTCAGCCATACATATTTTGCTTCCATATTCTTCTTTTGGAAAAAAAAAAACATTTTTTTTGGGTGATCAGTGTATTATAAGAAATAAGAATGAAACTTGTGTATCTTCTTTTATAGCCAAGTACTAAACTATATATATACCGATGCAGATCAACACTATGCTGCATTCTTTGTATTTTACCTCTAGAGTCTATACCTAGCTAATAATAACCCGATAGTAACTTAGCTTTTTCCTATAACAGTCAATAAAAGGTTTGAAAGCTTTTGCCTGGAAGTAACGCGCTGGGAAACATATCTCACACACGTCTTCACACGCAGTCTGTTGTCCAAGTAAATCACATCCAACACCCATCAGCTACATTGCACAGTGAGTCAGCTGCCACGGTAACTCTACCACAAAGATACAGAATGTTTTGGCTACCTTGCATGTTTTTCCTTATAAGCTAAAAAGCTGTTCCATGTCAGCTTTGTGACACATGACAGTCGTCGTCGCCGGAAGAGAAAGCTCATTCTCTGGGAGTAAATGTTGAAACCTAAGGGGTGCCCC
>KN883352.1:124993-160704 GCA_000934455.1 Apostichopus parvimensis | reverse complement strand
ATAAATTTGATCTGGGTTGCTTTCCTATATTTTTTTATAATGAAAAAGACCCCAGAAAGCCAATTGGCATGATACCATTCAACAGTAACACTGAATACAAGGTTTATAACTGTGAACCCAAAACTGACTTTAAGTTAGCATGCAGACCCACCCACCTGTCAAGTACAGCAAAGTTCATCCAATATTTACTCTTGGAGTGATCACGATTTGTATTAGGTTTGCTTCCAGTGCTAACAACCAAGATCATATTTACTTGTATTTTAAAAAAAAAATGTTTACAATTTTATTTATTCCAGTATAAATATAAATTTATAAATAGGATAAGAAGTACATAAACTGATGTGCTATGAAGATTTATTTACCTCCTTTCTCTTGTGATAAGTGTTGCCAACATTGATATGTGCGAGCAGGTTTCCACCGGTCTTTGGATCAACGACATGAACCAAGCTGGCATGGAGAGAGTATGGCAGGTAGCCTTCCTCTGCAGATTTCTACCATAAGATAGGCAAAACAAAATAGGAATAAATAATAACGTTGAAATTGGATATATTTCAAGACAAATCTGCCAGTTTGACATATAGTGAAATGGTCACAGAAATAATTTGAGATTTGGAAAGAACAGGTTGGAATATTTCAAGATTTTGAGAGGGAAGATCTGATTTCAAAATGTTGCAATGAAGACAGGTTGAGCAGATACTTTCTATAAGCTAAATGGAATCTTATATGAGTAGTTAGAGGGGACGTCATCACAACGAAAATAATTGCTAGTTGAGTAAAATGTTGTTCTATTGTTAGGATATCGTGATATTTATATTAGGCTGAAGACTTGAGTAAATCTACAAGTGACAACATAGGGTCAATTGTGCTTTAAATTACTTTTACTTTGTTAATTTTCTTTGATAAAGGTGATATTTTGCAAATGCTGTTTCCCAAAACTAACAACAAAATTAACATTACACAATAATATTAACATTACACAATAATATTAACATTACACAATATAATTAGCATTACACATTATTATTGACATTACACAATACTATTAACATTACACAATACTATTAACATTACACAATACACAATACTATTAACATTACACAATATTATTAACATTACACAATACCATTAACATAATACACAATACTGACATTGTTTCTATAGCATGCTGCTTGCTTTCAACACAAAAGTATGAACAAAGGAAAACAATGAGATATCACCTGCTAGTGACACTATGACATCACATACTGACAACATGGCAACCTCCTGAACTTTCAATTTATGATATCTCAAAACTGCTTAGAATTTAATTTACATATTTAAGGGGAATTGTTCATTACAAGGGACTTTTGCACAAAATAAAAATATGATGGTTGGTTTAATTTGGATATCAACTCTTTTACAAAATACATAGTAATCGTGCACTGTATGAGTGCTATGGGCAAACACTCTGCACAATTCAGACATCTACAAGACATAAATTGGAAGTATCATGCTTGGCAGTTTGTGACTACAATCTTTAGTAAACTCTGTCCAGTCTAAATGATACAGCAAAATAATCAGGAATAATTTTTGTTCCTTACGTCATCAGGGAATTCCTTAACGTCCACCATACCATCTTCCTTCAACCTCATGTAAATCTTCAAGGGAACCCACTTTACAGAATCTGACACGCTCGGTGGCCGCCTCCTTCAATCAAATCAAATAATTTAATGAAAAATCAAAAGAATTCATGACAGAACTTTGCCGGAAGCTGCATTCATAGTGTTGTTTTCAATCTATACTGAGATTGGCAGTTATATGTACAGTTTGTAGAACATTTTCAATAATATCAAACATTGTGTGTTGTGAACTTTTTCCATTCTTCCAAGATCTAATCTGTGAGTAAATCAAAGAATTACTTTTATGCATCTTCTTATCCCTGTGGACCATAAACAAATTAAGCACAACACAGTTAAATAATTTGTTTTTTTTCTTTGCATGAAATTTCTTATTGATTAATTTTATGAGTTTTTTATCACTGTCATACAGAATATGTTCTTGATTGATGTTATCTTAGCAAGATTAACCAAACTGACAGAATGGTACCCTGCTTTAAGTCACTAAGAAAGAAATTACTTCATGTATGTAAAGAATCCCAGAATCCAATTTTTTGTCTTTCCATTGTGTGGGATTCTATTAACTGTCCGACAAAAGGAAAAATGAAAAATGGTTTAATATATTTACACACTTAGTTTTTTAACTCATTCCCTATCATTTATCATTCACAAACTCCTGTCACAACTATTACACCTTTCCAATCCTTCCCCATTCCAAGGCGTACCATAGCCTTATCACCCTAGCAAACGAATGAAGTATTTCATCATAATTCTGAAAAATAATAATATCATAAAAAAATTAATAATAATATTATATAAATAAATAAATAAATAATAAAAAATAATAATAATAATATCATCATTCTGAAAAATACTTGCAAAACAGCCCTTTCTGGTAATTTGCTGTAAAGAAGTCCAATCCTTACTTTATTACAGGTTTCCCTCCATGACCAAACTTGCAGTCGGATCTTGTGCATTCATCGCCAAATTTACAAGGTTTTACCCAAGTTTCCTCTACTATTGTCTCTTCAATTGTTTCCAAGTCATTCTGGATAAGAAGGGGGAAAAAATGAAAGTCCTCATATATATTAATCAACATAATTTACACTTCATGAGCAAATGCTGGAATGTTACAAGGACAAGAAGAAACAACTGCTTACACTTTTTGAAGATGATGTCTAACATCTTCGAGTAGCGTGCTTATGTTAATCCATCTCAGGTTATACCATTGAGGAGAATTATCCGCTTGAACACCGTATGAAGTTAGTGTGGAATGCCATTTGGAACACCATAACGACCTAATGTGACTTCTCAATTATTTCACAACCAAAACTTATTCACTCAGACCGCCATCTGTTGAGGTACCACCAAAAATTTGTCTGTGAAAGCTAAACTGCTTTTGGACATTGAACAAATTCCAAGGTTTTCCCCAAAAAATTAATACCAAATTCCAAAGAGACTTACTTCCAGCTGTTTCCGCCAAAACATTTCATCTCCCTGAGTTTCAATGTGACAATTGATAGCTATGACATCTTGTAACCTCTGATAACTTCTCGTTTGGACCTAGTAGTTATAAATATGAAAAACAAAAACAGGATGGCTGTTGAAAATGGTGACCGAAGATTAACCATAGGGAAAGGAAACAAACATTTGCCATTTTACCTTTGAAAGATCTTAAATTTGATGAAACACCGCTCATTGACTATGAGATATTAAAGCAATAGCAGCTTTTCATGTTAACTTCATATTGATGACTTGAACAAGTCTAAAAGTTGTACCGTTGAGACCAATTCATTACTTTCCTGTTTCCTTGATGGAGACATATGTTTTAAAATGTTTGTGCAAAAAAAAAACTATTGAAGGTTGTATTATTACTTAATGCCAATATTAATAAACTAATAGAGGGAAATATTTGGTAGTGATCAATATAGATCTGTGTACAAGTAATTGTAACAAACTCGGTTTGATGGGATGTATTGCTGTAAAATAAAACTACCTGCTTTAAGTTTCATAACAGACATTAATTACAAAATGCAAGTTATGAGTTATAGAGATACTCACCGATGGTTGGTACTTCTTACAATCTTCACAGAAGGTATAAGTTGATTGGTCTGAACACATGCTCTTCTGAAGAACAGTTACAAAGTCAACTTTGTTAATTGCCTTGCCAGGAGCTGAAATCAATATAAATAAACTGTTTGGTATAAACAAAGAACGTTATCCAACTTAGTAAGTTCAAGTCAAGGTACTTGTTCAAAACAAGTTGCATACCTGTAGGCATCTCCATGTGTGTAAATATCTACTTATTAATCTATAGGTGATTATTAATCAGTCTAATGTTTTACAAGGGTCCATTTCCAAGAAACTTGTCTTGGCAAAGTCTTACATATAGGTCAATGAATATGAAAGACGAGTGGTTTCTCTTCAGAAAATAACAGAACAGACATTTCTTTCTCTCCTGTAGTCTCATATAAATTTGTAAAATGATCAAGATCACACCCTAAGGACTCTGATACATTGTTTTCATTTCTTTAGTATTTGGTTCCTCTCTGAGCCAGTAAAACAAACAGGGTTGGAGGTACCAGGGAACAGTGGGGGGGGGGGGGGGGGGGGGGGGAACCTACAGCCTGCAGGCCACATGCTGCCCGCCAGTGATTTTTTTTTGCGGCCTGTGAGATGTCTCAAGAAAAAGATTTTTTTTTTTACATCATCACAAAAAAAAAGAGCTATAGCTGTTTAGAATTTATCGGCACTATAGATGCTGTCAGGTAGGCCTATTATCCCCATCAATTATCAACTGTACTGCATTGACATTATGTTTTTGTGAATACAGATTAAGTACACACACCTATTGCTTGAAAGTCCTCGAAATCAAAGATTTGAAATCAACAGCAGGTCGTTGGTTAGGTGCGGCCCAGTCAATTTTTCACTCCTTATATCTGGCCCATTCATTCAAAAAGGTTACCCACCCCTGCACTAAGGACTCCGATATGTTGTTTTTATTTCTGTAGTATTTGGTTCCTCTCTGAGCCACTTATATATACATGTTTGGCCAGAATGTTTCCATAGTTCCCTAGCAACCAACAAACATTTAATAAAACTTTTAACTATCAGATTGTCTTTAATAAATAAAGAGGAGACATATCTACCTTCTTATTGTACCTAGGAGTTACAAATCATTAGAAAAACCAGGACCATTTTAATCTGTCAACACCTTGAAATTCTGTTCAAGAATTCACCACTTACAATAGTTGCCCTAATTAAACCATCTCAATACTCTTTCCCAGGTGAATGTCATCTCTGATTAACCATACAACTTTCATTGATTTGATTTAATTACTCCAACTTAATGCAATACAAAATACAAAATCAAACAAAACTCTGATTGGTCTAGTAAACCATGATATCAAATTACAAAAACCTACAAAAACGTTCAGTAAACATCTTTACTTTCCAACCAATTATCTTCAATTACAACAGTGGTTTGTGTTATTACAATATGTTGTGTTATTACATAGGAGTGTTAGCTCAGTGGTTAACGCCGGTGCCTTCCAATCACAAGGTCCCCGGTTCGAGTCACTCCCAGATTAATGTATGTCGTCCAATTACAGAGTTGTTGACAATTGACAATTCATAATCATGGACGTTAAATATGAATCTAAGAGACTGACTTCGCTCAGCTTGCGGCTTTGATAAGCCAATGAGGCTTCTTCGCGAGTTCCTGCTTGCAGGAGGATCTAAAATACACACAAATACATACAATATATCCGTCCTTTTCAAATCGATAAATAAAGTTGTCAAAAATTAATAATATATTCTGTCTACTTCACAACTATTTGAATAATAATATATAAGTTTTCTTACCAACAGAGGGATAGTTTAATGTCACCACACTTGATGCTGAAACCCTCTCTGATTCCTGGGAGCAGGATCTACACCTACTCTTGGTATGGACTTGAGCCTCAAACATATCACCAACGGCCGATGGTTCCTGCCTCTCTTTGCCCTCTTCGTCCTTTGTAACGATGTTTGACTCCTTGAGGAGCAAACATAGAAAAAGCATCATTACAGATTATGTCAAATTTCTAACAAGTTTCTCTTCTGTTTGTGATGACACCAATTGTAAAACCTTGATTTTTACTTGTGTACAATACTGTACAACAGCATCGAAAACATTCCATTCTTAGCTTCTCATAAAATCAACACAAACATGTCTGTCCATCATTCCCACCTTTCATTTCTCATTATGAATATTTGTTGGTAGCCAACATAATAAATATATCCAGCCATGTTTGCATGGATTCATTTTTGAATACGTAGCTAAATTTCACGTGATCTCTCATTGGTAGCATTACTGCTGAATGATCTCATTCATGTGCGTCCCTCTTGACTTTGACGAACTTAAAAACTTTGCAATTTTCAGTTTTGCCGATACAATTTCTGGCTAGGGTAGATTACACTGAAACAAGCTGAATAGCATGATAGTAAGGATTGTAACATATATTATTATACAGCAGTTAGACACAAACTGCAATCACTAAGTATTTTGGTGTGTTCCATCTCTTTTGTGGTTTTCTGGGAATCTTTCAAATATGTCACATTCTGAGATTTATGATATGATGAGTTTAGGCAGCACTGTTTGGACTTTCTATCTTTTTCTTTCCTCTTTTAATAGTGAGAGCACAAACTTGGCATATTTTCAGTTCAGGAAAAAAGTACCGTTGGATTTAAATAATCAGCGATGAGTCGATAGAATGGAAAAGGGATTATCTGACGAAAGATAAACCTAATACCTGAACAATCTGTTGAAGGACGAATCGATTCCAACTTTGTATAAGTCTCGGGAAGTTGGCTTTCCCTGTCGACTCTTCTGCATCCCCCAAGAGAAGACCGAGAGCGGAACCCTCTGGAATCGTTCGAAATGCTCGTAAGAAGTTGCTTGCCTGAAACAAGAGGGACAGATCATCATACTATTCACATGGTAAACAGTGGTAAGTTTGCCAAAGAAAATAATGTCTGTAACCATGTACTTCGGAGGCATTGAATCTGTAAACTGGCTGTAACCATGTATTTCTGAGGCATTGAATCTGTAAACTGGCTGTAACCATGTGGCATGTGGCATTGAATCTGTACACTGGCTGTAACCATATACTTCTGAGGGTACTGAATCTGTAAACTGGCTGTAACCATGTATTTATGAGGCATTGAATCTGTAAACTGACTGTAACCATGAACTTCTGAGGCATTGAATCTAGAGCACTATTTATGATTGATTTTCACCTTAGATTGCAAAGGTCTGATTTACAAGTAATCAAGGGTCAGTCAAGTAACTTTCTTTTCGTAAACCTTAGTCTTTTTCCTTAAATATCAATACTATTTCTATAACATCTTTGTTGACAGTATTTGTGGAGCATCCAAATTAGAACCACTGAGGGAGACCCCATAGTGAAATATGGTTATTTCATTATGGTTATTTCATTACATATGACGGCATATATTTAGTTATATAAAATACAGTCAATGGCAGGTATAACATTTTCCTTTGGTGACATTTGCCTCCTGAAAAACAGCTTTTTGCAGTTGGTTGCCTAGTAACATTGCTCAAATTTACCAAGTGTAACCAAAAAAAAGAAAGATAGAACGTCAAGTTTTGATTGCTCAAACTAAAACTCTCTGCAAGACTTTTCAATTTACAAAACAAATAAAATTATACAATTTGTGGTCCTATTTAATGCCAGCAATTTTGTTACCCGGACATGTTTGCATATCAGACTGGTATAAACCACATGCTTCCCCCCTCCTCCCCCACCCCAAGAAATGACTTTGTCTTAATTTGTTAATTCAACATGTTGATGACTCAAGCTAATGACTGTATTGCTATGGTATTTAACATTTGAAGAACATACCAAAATAGACCAATCCCCAACTGCTGACTTAAAGACCAGTCTTATAAACTAACCTTTTGTTTTGCTTCATGTTGACAGCATTCAAATAGGCAGAATTTTAATTAATTAATACTTGATATTATCATTATTCATACTTTGTACATCACTAACCTGGCAGGTTTGTCCTTTACAATGATCCAGCATATAAAACAGAAAGCCCATTTCACAGGCCAGACAAAACTCCTTCTCACAGAGGTGACTTTGGAGGGCCACTCTGAGAGGCTCGATGAAATGCAAAACCTGTTATGCCAAAAAGAAAAAAAAAGAAAAAAAATTGAACTTAGGTAAACAGCTGGACGGATAGTATAAACATTTGTCTGTACTTTCATGAGTACATAAACCAAGCGTATTTGGAAAGTAACTATCACAATAAAGTCTTCTTGATACAGTCAGACACAAATGTTTTGTAACGGTACAAAATATGGAGCGATGCAGATATAATTTAACAGTGAGAGACTATATGTCAATGATGGCACAAGATCGTTAAATTCCATTTGGATTCATTCACATCTTTTTTGGATACCAATTTCTGTATAAACTGTGCATATCTTTTACTTTGCAACAGCTACCATAGCATTGCCCGTTAGGCTATACCTAAAAATAGAGATGTGTTTGTGGTGGAAAGTGTGAGCACCTTCCCTCCAGTACCCTGTTCCTCATTTAGAACCATTGTTGTATTTAGTGACATACTTTTATAACAATGCTACAAACTAAGTTTGTTATTCGTTGATGATGCTGGGCCAAACTCAACAATTTGGGGTCTGCCTGACTAGAGGTTAAATGAGACTTGAAATTGGCTAAACCTTCGTCAGTTATAGTCATAAATCCATAATTTGAGGAATAACAAATATTTGATATGTTACAGGTGTTGAGTGGAGTCTTGTGTGTGGCCAGCATATATCAGACCTCACCTGTAGCATGCTGTTACAGTAAGCATTTGGAATGTGCGGCTCTAGTCCGGCAAAGTTTGTAGAGTTGTAATGACGAAAGTTGAAGTCATCTACGCCAAACTTCCCGCTGTACTTGATCTCCACTTTGCGGTACTTCTTAGGTACGATACGCTGAACGAGATCTTCGCCTACGGAAGGGTGAAAGGTCATCGAGGGGAAGTTACAACATTTCAGTTTAAACAAGTTGTGCATCCGCATCAAAAATTTACATGTGTTTGGGTAATTCTAGTCTCTGAATCCCACCAACTTTCCTGAATCACAGTGTAATAGTGGAAACATACGTTCTATGTATGATTATAATAATTGTACTGCATGGGATACCAATTGGCTCACCAGATAATGGTGTTCTGAAAGATATACATGTCCATAATCTAAACCAATACATGTTGCTGATGCTAAACTAATATATATCCAGCTAAATAAATATACATGCTGTTGCTGTTAGGAGTCACATGCACAACCACAGAAACACATTTTGCATATCATAATCAGGAAGTTATTTTTTACGACACTTAAGCGACCACGTATGCGTGAGAAGCCCGCAAGGGCTTATGGATTACAACTTACACGTCGGGTGGCTTCCAATTCAACATTTTAAACTCAAATTTGGAATCTTTTCAGATGGGAAAACCGTAGACTGCTCTTTGATGAGAAACCCACCTTACTATGACCCGGCCGGGTATCGAACCTGGAACCTCCCGATTTGCTAAGCCTAGCTGCTTCAAATGCCACCGCCTTTATCCACTCGGCCACAGCACCGGGTACATTTACACCATACATAACTCTGATGGGTTAGCATGAATGACAGACAGCTAATCCTGGTAGAACTATCTACAAACTGTAAATGTATGTTTGATAATGTATTCTAAGCATCTCTACTAATTTAAGTTAATGGCAACGTGAGAAATGAGAAATGTCGGTGAACTTCAAGTTTTGCAAATACCCCATTTTAAATACTTTCCATAGACTTTCTTGCACTGAATTTCATGTTAATCCATGCATTAAAGAAGAATGCCAAAAAGGATGAATCAAAATAAGCTCCCACGATCCTCTGTTTACACCCTCTTTCAACACATTGACAATTATATAAAGCATAGTGGTAATGGTCTTGAAGAACAGTGGCGGAGCGTCTATACAGTCAGGGGGGGGGCAGATGCCCCCCCTGACGGACTCAAATGGACTGCTGGCGCCCTTTTCAGCTTTTCACCACTTTTTACTTATTCGCGATTATTGACTTTTTTATTGCGCTCTCATCTACCTATTGACATTTGTCACATTTTGTTGGTGTAATTTTCTGACAAAATGCTCTAACGGCGGTCTTTAATTTATCGGCACTTCCGTTGTACGAAGCTATTTCCAAGAACTATATTTTAGGTATCATCATATCATAATATGACATATTTCTGCCAATATAGGTGTTGGCCCAATATCGTCCCCCAGATGTGGTATTGTTGGCATTTACAGGTCCAGAATACCTAATAGGCACAACAGGCGTTGTGTCAGGGCTACGAAAACATGAGCACTCACAAAGATACCACAGGGATTGTGATGAAGGGCATGTACTTTCAACACCCATATAAACTTCCGAGTTGTCACAAATGACTATGACACCTATTTATTCTTCGTTTATCTGCAAATTAGCAAGGCCCGGAAAGGGTCATTTCCGGCGATCTAGGGTGTATCTTTACTCAAAAAATTTCTGTACGCTCCGCGCCAACCTTAGATAGTGTTGAAAGCGCCCCTACAGACCATTCTCGCCCCCCCCCCCGACCAGTACCCCTAGCTCCGCCACTGTTGAAGAAAACACTAGCAGACTACAGACCTCTTCCGATGGGTGATTCTGGAATAAGCTCTTTGGTTCCACCACCCAATGTCACGAGCACCTCTGGGTAGGCCACTTGGTTCCTCTTCTGACTCCCAGACTTGGGTGCGTAGCCTATAAAATCCACCACTTTCATGGTGCTAAGAATCTGAGGATCGACAGGTATGGTTTGCCTGCGTTATATAAAGAGAGAAACATCAATAAGACTGAGAAATTCAAGGGAGACTAAAACCCAAACTATCATAATTAGCTATTGTCATTTAAGATGCTTCAGATAAGATGATAGATATATAGTATTTCCTGATTCTAAAAATAATTACATTTTTCAAGGAGACCACACAAATGGCAAAAAAATCATATTCCAGTCATTTGTCACAAACATGCCTCTATCATTTATTAAAAGGTAAGAGATGTTGGTCGGGTTTGCTTGGCATTTAAGAATGTCAAAGATGGGGCCATGATAAGCCCCACTATTTGTGAACAATATCTACACAATTAATACACTTCCTTGGTTTACATATCACATGATGATATGAGATAGTGGTCTAGATGAACCGGATTCCTCTGATATGGAACGTACCTGTGCACTGGTCTGCATGTCTCTGCCGGCCAATCAGAGAGCAATGGCTCATCGTTGGCGGGAAATGGCAGAGGAATGGAAAACAGCGATGCGAGGGGGTTGTTGATGTCAATTGAAGGTATAGGGTCAACCTAAAAGAAGGACGAAAAAAAATTACTTACAATCGTGGTCGTAGTTTTCGTTTGACCCAAAACACCTACTGATCTCAGTAACATTACTAGTGATGGTTGTAACTGCTCACAAATAAAGAACAAAAAAGTACTCTAAGTTTCCATAGCAACCTTTCTGGAGATTTAATCTGCCCTGCAAAATTATTCCCAGTTTATGTTGAGAAGGGATGAAATCAGGCTTCAATAATAATAATAATAATGGACATTTATAATGCATCGGTATCCGTCAAAAAAGACGCTCATGGCGCAGTGACACAAACAGTGCTACAGCAAAACAAAAAACAGTAAACAAAGTATAAGACAAAAATGCAAGCAAAAATGGGCAACATTGAACAATTAATTAAACAGTTTTCATCAGATGAGTCTTGAGAGAGCGTTTAAAAGAAGCAAGAGATGGACTGTGTTTTACATGTTCTGGAAGGCTGTTCCACAGAGAAGGCGCAGCAGCAGCAAAAGCTCTTTTGCCCCATGATAGGTTTGAGCGATTTTCACACAAGTGTGTCAGGGATTGAGATACTGGGACAAAAGGCTGTAAAATAATAATCAATTTGATCCTTCTACCATATTTGATGACAGAACAGATAACTTTTAAAATTAAATCTCAAATAAAGAAGGTAGAATCATTGAACAGAGAAGAGTCGTGACGCATCTCAGATAAAAGTTGTCAATATTTCCACATTTACTACTGTGGGCTCAGTTTTAAAATTAATATCATCATCAAATGAAATACTGTTTGACTTCCATGCAAATGTTTTACATATTGTTGATCGTGCATTCTTTTGGTAAATGAAAGAAGGGTTACTTTACTGCGAGCCTGGTGAGAATCATTTGAACTATCATTTAGTATTACGGACTGTTTGAACATCGAACCAGTACTCTCGTGGGTTTGCGTCGTGGAATCAACAATCCTTGCTACAACTTTATAACCTAGTGAATGCCTGCTCCGGTTTTAACCAAGAGAGGTAACCTTAAAACTCTTCATAAATGGATTACTCACAGAGTTGGCAAAGTTTGTATCTCTTGACATTTGATTAAATGTTACTTCTTCTGCATCAGCCCAAAGATGCACATAACCTGATAACAACAGAAAAAAAAGTTGAGTTAATGTTGCTTTTGTGTTGGCAAATCACATGATAGTTGGCTTGGTATTTGAGTCAGAACTATGTGACATAGTCCACAATATTAGGTCTAAGGTAGAAAAGGAGACATAGCTTGCAGAATTGTATGAAGAGTTTCACTGTTTTAAGTGAACCAGATCTGTTTGTCCAAATACACCAGTAAATTCTTAGTTCCCCTTCCTGCTGCCCCCCCCCCCCTGACTGTCTCTCTTCTGTTAGGCCCTGTTCTGATACTGACTATCAACATCTTCAAGCACAGCTGCATACATAGTGAAATAATACAGATTCAGGCATAATAGCCCACTCCTCCCTCAATCTTTACCCTCTTCCTTCCCTTTTTTCTTCATTGATAGTAGCATCTCCAAACACTATCGCTTATTCAGTTAAGGGTTTGTCTCTAGTCACATCTCCCAATCCTACACTCTCTTCCCATCTTCTTAATTCTGTTATGCTTTGCTCTGCTACTAACTACTAATATTGTCAAACAATGCAGCTAACGACACTGTATGCATAGTTAAGGGCATATACACAGATCAGTTCCTCTTCCTTATTTCTTACCCTTACCCCTCCCCTACTCTCTATCTCTGATACTTTCCCCTCCCCTACTTCCCCTCTCTGATACTTACCCCTCCCCTACTCCCCCTCTCTGATACTTACCCCTCCCCTACTCTCCATCTCTGATTCTTACCCCTCCCTACTTCCCCTCTCTGACACTTTCCCCTCCCCTACTTTCCATCTCTGATACTTACCCCTCCCCTACTTCCCTCTCTGATTCTTACCCCTCCCCTACTTCACCTCTCTGATACTAACCACCAACATCTTTTAACACCATACTACTTTAGTTCTTGTGTACATAATCCTCCATCACCCATCACCACTGCTTTCCACCCTTCCCTACTACACCTCTCCTTCCCGTTTGGCAATAACCTGCCTCCAAATACTAACCAGCGACATCTCCAAACACCATGCTATGATATGTGCTGCACACATCCATACACATCAACATATCTCCAGCAATGTTGACCTGGTAGAGAACTATATCCTCCGCTGTCATCAACCCTCCGGGGTCCACCAACTGAAAATGACCCGTCTAGACCAAAATATGGGAGAGAAAATCAGGACATTCACAATCAGAAATATTAATTCAAGAGAAAAGTGATGAAGCTATCTGGATATTTGTACAATACAATGTCTCCCTCCATACAAACAAATTAACACAAAACAATTATGTATGTATGTATGTATTTTAGATCCTCCTGCAAGCAGGAACTCTCGAAGAAGCCATCATTGGCTTATCAAAGCCGCAAGCTGACTGAAGTCAGTCTCTTTGTTTCTTTGTGGTTAACTTACATTTATATCAGAAGATATGTTGCAGAAACTCTATTTCCTTTTAAAACAAATGTCAATGTTTACTAGAGGCCCACAAAACTGTCAGTTCAGTAGAGGATCTTAGGGTTGATTTGTATATACTACCATGATCACATCAACGCGGTTAAGGGATACGGTTAGGGTGAGGGGTTAGGGACCTATACTCATCAAGCTAGTGTAGTTGAGACATAATTTTAGCTAGTTCAAAGCAACAAAGCAGAACCTTGGTGTTCATGAAGATAATGAAGATATGAGGTAACTAACTCCCTTGTAGATTTACATAGGCAATGGCCCAGATTACTACCTACACATAAATGTTCACTCTCAACTTCACTACCAAAATTATATATATATACATTATATATATAAACATATACTACATTAAACTGAGTGGTAAATCAATCACAAAAGCTGAAAATGTGGCTTTATAGTACCTGACTCATAGCGATGACTCTGTTGGAATAAGTTGGTACATAACGAACAAACAGAGCTTCAATTGGAATGTGAAATGGTGGCATGGCTCGCATCATCCGAAGATCAAACACCATCAGGTATCTGTCCAAGCTGTAGTTTCCATGTCTGTTGAATGATTAACATGATATAAGTATTGTTAAAGAGGCACTTGACCAGTATGGATAAGTATGCATGTTTGTATTTTAGATCCTCATTGGCTTATCAAAGCCGCAAGCTGACCGAAGTCAGTCTCTTACATTCATATTTAACGTCCATGATTACGAATTATCAATTGTCAACAACTCTGTAACTGGACGACATACATTAATCTGGGAGTGACTCGGAGTGATATGCTTTAATTCTGCAAAAAACCTTACGACATCCTTCCTTTCATGAACTATAAATAGAAGTCAGTTTACATAAACTGTGTACATTGGAGATTATTGTAATGTAGAGTAGCTAAATGTGCAGCAGTTCTCGACCTGTATTGCAAAAAGGGGTCAATTTTTTGTATGAAATACACAAAGCAAAATGTTATTCATCAACCTGGAAGGATTTCAAAAAGTGACTGATGAGAATCCAGCATTAAACAGTATACAAATAATGAATGGTTATGAGTTCAATAGTGCAAATATTTCATGAGTTGAAAGATGGAATGTTCCATTCAACGAGGCGCAGCAGAGTTGAATGGAACAAATTGGATTTCAATGAATGAAATATTTGCACTATTGCACGAATGGAAACCATTCATTATTTGTTTTATACAACACCTTCAAATTTGGATATAATTTGATGTAAAATGCACTCATGCAACAGATTGTTTTGAACAGACAGGTTTCTCTGCTCTCTTACCATTGAAAAAAGTGCTATCAAAAAAGTATAACCCATGGTTCTATTTCATAGAGTGCAATAGAGCGGATTTTGCATGCAATTGACGAGCAATTGACCAATCAAATGGCCGGAATATAATTAGGTGTTGTATAATAGAGTATAATGATTGATAAAAAAAAACAATTATTGTAAAGTCAAGTTCAAAACAATAGAACAAAAAATTCCATTCAACATCTAATACATTACAGTACCACTAAATAAGTAAATATTTCCAGCACATAAATTGGATTTCTGGACTTGCATGTTTTATATTGTTTTACTGGCATCCCTTCAAATATTTTTGGATTTTAAGATACGGTCAATATATCAGGAAAGGGCGGTGATTATACCTGCCCAACAGAGCAAATTTTGGCAATTATTCTTTCATAATGTTTCTTGGCCCCCTCCCCCCCCACCCCACCCCACCCCCTTTTCTTTCCAGGAATGTCTATTTACGCTAACAAGTGAGTGGCAAATTATGAAGCAAGGACTAAAAATTTAAGTTAAATTTATCCCTTGACTTAGGCTCTACAAGTACCTCGTTGAAAATCCACAGGAGACCAGTTGGTTCTCGTGAACATCAAAATCAGAAACGGATGTAGAGTGAGCCTCCAGAGTGTGTTGAATATCCATGGAGGATGGATCGCAGAGATGAATCTGAGAATGGAGGAAGGATTTAATACATAAACAAACATCATTTCATCAATTAATCCATGGAGAATGGATCACAGAAATGAATTTGAGAATGAAGGACGGATTTAATACATAAACAAACACCATTTCAGCAATTTACAGCAAATACTCTGGTAAACAGTACAAGCATATGGTCAACAGCTCACCTGAAGTGTTTTAATAACTGTTGGCTGGTCAAACATGTTTAATATGCTTCATGAATAAGGTACTAAATTAAAACTGGCCAACCTGCAAAGATCTTAGGGTTAAATATTAAACGTGAAACAACAACTACGAATATGTATAGCATAGTACTAAACAGACAATAAATTGCGAACATTTGCTCTGCTGTAACAAGCATTGTATTTTGTTGACATCAGATGTCACTGGCATATTTTTCGACCAACGGGAAACAACACCATCAGGACCTTGGCCTGGTGGTGATAGCAGTCCTTTCTGACCTAGCAAACCCTGGTTCCCGAGCCAGTTCATGGATAGGCCAATCTGCCCCTGGTACTGAAGTTCTACTGTTCGAAGGGTTTACTTCAAAAGTTTTGTAGTGTCTTCGAACAATGTGACCTTAAAGAAAACCACCAACGAGAATCTGAACGATTTGAAAGTTACTTTATAAAGTAAACATAAGAAATTAATTTTGTTATGTTTATTTACGACTTGCTAATTAGAAGCAAGATGCCATGCCGTCAATTAGGCTCATTGATTGTGATTTCATTGCTGTTTGGTATTGGTCTATCGAGAACCAACAAACACCCTCAAACTGATCCCTCACCTTTCCGGTCGTATCGGCCCGACAGAGATAGCTGTTGCTCATCCGCATGATGGTGATGCCTTCCTCTCCACAATCGTAGAGACCCTTCTCCTCCCCCGTCTTGAGATCAATCTCCACCAGTTTCTCTTGCTGTCCTCCCGCTAACAATCTCGTCGTATCCTTTAAGATGATCATAGCTCTCATCTCTTCCATTGCTGATCCGCTGCGAGAAGGATTATAGAATAAAAAACATGAGAGCAAAATAGACACAGCCCAATACCCACACCAATAAAAAACAACTCAAAAGAAGTTGTGCTGATTAGAAATCTGAAATTTATTTTGAGATAAAACCCAAAGGTTTGGTAAAAGTACCTTGGGAATACAGAATGAGTTTCTTTAACGTTGATATTTACTTTCCATCAAATGCATTGCTATTGATCATTTCTAAACAGTTTGCATGCTGAACATGAACAGTATCTTTGTAGCCAGCTCATCAAATTTGGAGGGGCATAGTATTTGCTTGAAGGGGCAGAATTTTTGTTTGAGGGGGGCATTTACATGGATCCACCATTAGGGTCCATTACTGAAACCATATATGTGAAAAAACAATAAGGGTAGGACCATGATCGAAATTTGGGGGGGGTGGGGTGGGGGGCATTTCCCAGAAATATAATCGTTGCTATGTCGTTCCTGCCCAGATTAACAGAGTAGGTTTCTTTCAGGACTATCGGTCCATATCGTTTCTTTGTTCTATGTGTGTTCTGCTGTATTGTATCTTCGTTCTATGTGTGTTTTGCTGTATTGTATCTTCGTTATATGTGTTTGCTGCAGTGTATTCTAAATGTATACAGTCTCGCATTGCACTGCTGTATCCCCGGATGAGTGGATCTGTCCACGAAACTCTCAGTAGCAAAGAAATGAATTGCTAGTCTGAAATATACTCTATTTAAAATGCTTAGAGCACTCTAGTTGAGGTACCTGACAGCTATATAACTCAGTGTATATATATATATATATTCATATATATATAGATATATATATATTTCATTAATATTTCATGAATTAGTTTCTATTTGATGCTAGCCCCTCATGACACATACTTGTAATCAAAGAGTTTTATTCCCTGTCTGGAGTTACAGCGAAGTCCTTGTCTCGCCAGGGAGATGATTCCAGATTCCAAGGCTAAGAGTTGTCTGATCTCCTGCTGAGATGAATGGGCTTGGAAGGATGAGTACTTCTGAAGGTGAGATCCATAATAGGAAGTCACATGACCCTGAAAATAAAACAAAAAATGAACAGCATTATCGACCATCTTCTTTCCTGCCTTCTGTTGACCTTTGCTGACATTTTACTTCCTTTTTATTCTTCCTTTTTTTTTGCAGTTCTTAAATATTATCAAATGTGGTGCAACTAAAACAAGCTCTAACCGTTTTAAGACGATTAAACTGTCAAAATAATTTCTTAAATTTGACCATGGAATGTTTAAAGAGGTTTGCATGTTATACTGTTGCTATTTTAATGATTTGTAGTGACTTCTGAACTGATTCTTAACTTCAGTTTGGTAGGGAGGTACAGCAAAGTCACTGCAAGAAATTGCAACACAATCAGAAATTTCTTTCTTTAGGGAAAGCCTGTGGTCTGATGAATGGTATGCAGCATTCTTAGCCTTGGAATCAGAGACACTCTGGCAACTGAGAGGACTGTATATTTTATAAAGGTTTTTCCATAACTACTGTCAAAAGCCTACTCCGAGGCTACAATTAACTGCTCTTAAGCTTCATCACTCCCCACCCCAAGGTTTTCCATCTCGTTCTCAAATCACATGTCTCGTCACAGCACTGAGACATAATTACAACTTCTTCATCTTTCATCTGAAGTGTTTAATATCATGTTAAAAAGCAGGTATGATTTCTATTATAACTCCATGCCTGTATGTGTATCTTACTTATTATGCCATATTAGTTCCTCAGTAATAATGATCTTAAACCCTGGCTTTTTTCAACCTTAAATATACATGTACTAAATTTCATGCATATCTAATTGAACAATTGATAACAATGGGGAAAACATTGATAGAACAATTTCTAAAGAATTATTGGCTACAAAAGAACTCAAGCCAGTGACATCACAGTATAACAGAACATGAACAAAACCCCAGAGTTGGTAGAAGTCCCTATTAACTATTTCTTTGTGGGTGATGCCAGTCTGAACCACAAGTAACTTGCATATTACTATGTAACCATGGATAGCACCATATTCACTTGATACGACTTGAAAAGTGGCAGGGAACTTGGGGGAAGGGATTTGAAAAAAACATTAAAACTTTAATGGTATATATATATATGCTAAAATGATCACATGATATTTGAACATTACATCACACTCGGGAGTATTTTTCTAGCAGTTATGTTAACTAATTTAATATAAACAGCCAAGGATCATACCCCTTGGTTTCCCATCCACAAGAGCTCTTCAAATGGGTCAAAGTAGAGAGCACTGACACTAAATGTGGTCCCACCATCTGCAAAGACTGTTTGTAATTCCTGGTAAGAACCAGCCACTGGAATACTCAAGTGACCTATCAGAAAAATAAAATGAAAAATGAAAACCTTACAGTTGTTGAAAGTACAAGATCTGTCATTTTCGATCTTGAAGAGACAGGATTACAACAATAGGGACAACAATGAATGTATTCCATATAGACATTTCTGATAAACCTTGTGCAAGAAACATGAAAGTGTCAAATAATGTATTTTCAGTTCCATATTCTACATTTATAATACTTTCCCAGTGCCCTGAGCAATGTTTTTATGTTCCCTCTAAACTGTGGGTTTGTGCACACTCATTTGGCAATCTGCAAACCTCAGAAAAATAACAGATCCAGCACTGGGTGGGGTGTTTACATACCCTTCCCTTTTCAACCACTCTCCCCTCTTAAACACATTGTAAATATTAAAGTAATTAGAAGTCCAACCTTGCATATAACTTAGATTTAAGAAACTAATTTATAGCCTAAATTTGCCTTAAAATGCATCATTTCATGTTTTATTATCAGGACAGGAGGACCCCATAATCCCTTACACTGGAGTTGGCTTCAACGATCTCAGGGCCTTGTCCTGTCCCAGTACTTATGTACAAGTATATTTGGCAAAATATATCAATAAATTTCTTTTACACAATTACACTACACTAAGATATTCATCTGAACACTTTTCTGACTGTTTAAATGGGTTGCATGCACATAAATTTGTTTCCCTCTAGCAGTTACTCAGATCATGGACTGTGACCAGGTGAATACAGTAAGCAAGTGTGCCATGCTTATTCACCTAACGATCGGGTGAAAGGCAAATAACCATTTAATTTTCAATGTTGTTACACTGATCATCCGCATTATAACTCAGTACACTACTACGTACCATGAGCATTAGGGTAGGGCTCTATAGCTTCTGGGGGTACATCGTGTGGGAAGTGCTCTAATGTTAGCCCCTCTGCCTGTGCTGGTAGCTGACCATACTCTGGGTGATACTGGCCTTGTCCTGCAAAGGCAGGATGGAACTCCATTGGACCCGAAAGTGAGAGATCACTATAGAACTACTGAATAACAATGCTTGCTTCAGAGAGTATGAATTACAATTGATCTGTATTAAAAAGAAAGAGAAAGAAAACGTTTATAAGTGACATACTTATGTTAAAAGTACTGCATTGATCAAAGAAAAGCTAATGGCAATGCAGTGTTATAGGCATACACTGTCGCTAAACTAGGCCTAAGCCTACTGTAGGCTAACGTTAATCACTAGGTTTGTCGTCGAATGACAAAATGGCCCACATGCTATTCCATGACCACCACCTATAAGTTACAAGGCTCATAACAGAAGAAGTTTTGTTTGAGTCTTTGAAATATAAATGTGATTTACTTTGTTTAACGAATAAGAAAGCTCTGTTAGTGTTAACTAACAACCCTCTCGAATTCTGCGCGTTCCTTCTAATTGTACTCGAGACAATGACCTCGCAATTATATTACGTGAAATAGCATATAAGTCAATAGTATCGTACATCGAAACGTAAACAATAACCTTTACTTGCAACATTTTAAGAAGCCTGACCTTATTACCAAATGTTTTATTTTATACCGAAAATCGATCAATTAAAAAATGGCGTTATAATATCCTGTCAGAATTGCCATTTTTTGTAATTTTCACAATCACTGATATACATTGAAGATGCTACCATTTGAGGGTCGGTTACACTGAAATCGGCAAGGTGACGTAATGTGAAGGATCAGCTGTTAACCTCCTGAGGTCACGATAACCTATTGTTTACATCATGCTACATCATACATGAACACAGTTCACCTAACTTTTACCCTGACGACTAGTAATCTGTTGGCTTACGTTACTTCGTAGAGGTTAGATAGGCAAGGTTACCTGATCATTTCGCGGTCCCGTGGTTGTGGCGAAAAATATCTTTACGTCTGTGACCAAACCAGTTGAGAAGTCAAAAGTGCATAATGCCAGACCAAAAGACAGTTGTTGTAACCGGTAAGCTCTTTGAAATCTAACCAGGCAATACAAACTATGTCAGCCTCTATCTATCTGTCTCAGCAGTTAGGCTAGTACTTGCCTAGTAGTACTTCATTATAAACGCTAGACATTCTTTACCGTAGGATTAGTGTTATTAACTCAGAAAGAGTAGTGCCAGGAATATGACCTAGCCTAAGTTAAAGATCTGCTTTATTGGCTCCAACTATAGCACGCTATAGCTAGAAAAGTTTCTTGCCACGGTCGTAAATCGACCTCAGGCTCAACAATTAGCCTGCATCACCATTAGGCTCTTTGTGTAAACACTGTGGAAATATGTTCAATCTACAGTGTAGTTAATCATTCAGTGTTCACACAAAGACCCTCATACAAGAATAATTATGTGGCAGGCGTTGCAGACTAATTGGTAAAAAGAGGTCATTTTACGACCAAGGCAGGTCGATTACGTAATCTCAAGAAACTTTTTCATGATAGCGTGCTATAGTTGGGGTCTATACAGCAGACCTATAAGTAAAGGCTAAACTGCAAAAACGGTTAGACCTACAGCTAAACAATTTAGACAACTAAGATGGGTTGCAAGAAGTCACTAGTGATACACCATAGGCTAACCAAAATAAAGTTCAGTTCAAATTCAGTTGGTTAGGCCTATTATCGAACTATGTTATCAATGGCAAGAACGATATCTTCAGGAGAAGCATGGTGGCCACCGCACCCTGGGGTGAATTATGGCACACATATCAGCTATGATCCCACAAGCCTTACCAAAATCCCAGATGTATTTACTAAATGTTCAGATCTGGAATATCAATCTGGGCCAGATCTGAAATTTATATCTGGCCAGATAAAAAATTGGGCAGATATAACTTGATATAAAATGAAGTTTTATATGGCCGATATAAAAGTTTATCTGGTCAAATTTTATGGCATCCATATCTGGGTCAGATAAACCTTTATCTCCATATCTGGATTGACCACATATCCAGCTATATCTGGCTAAATATAGCCAGAAAAAAACTTAATCTGTATATCTGGAATATCTGTATATCCAGTTATATATGGCTCTATATATGGATAGATAAAACTTAATCTGCATATCTGGATTGACTAAATATCAGTTATATCTGGCTTTATATGGCCATACAAAACTTAAAGAGGTGACCATATTTGAAATATCTAGCATATTTGTGGCCAATACAGCATACCTTTAAAAGCTGATAGTGGAGAGATAGCTGCTTCACTCAATAACCTAGGTTACTGAGTGGGGTTCACAGTACTGTAGTTTAATACCAGAGTTTTTTTGTTTTGTATCGTTGTGATTATTCTTGTACAGGCTTTGGACCGTTCGCAGAACACCGAGTCAATGCCAGCTGGGCTGCTGTGCAAGAGATGAGCAAATTAGATCTACCTGATTATTTATCCGTCATTCCAGTCGAAATGCCTGTAGAGTACAAAGCAGTGGATGAAATAGTTCCAGTAATTTGGGCAAGGTACAAGCCAGATGTAAGTACCGTGTCATACCATGTGTCTGACCCAAATTTATCATATCTTTTCGTTTCAATACAACTAGCAGGGTGAGTTATATAAGTAATCAGGAAACTAGATACCATTGAACTGTGCAAAGCTGTTCTTCTGGTTTTATAATGATTCTGAAGAGCTCTGTAGACTCAAAGAAAGCTAAGAGCAGGGGAAATGTCAGTAAATTATATCTCAAATTTTCAAAAATTGTCCAGACGTTTTCACATTATACATCCACATGATACTGAAAAATTCCAAGACCTCCAAGATATCCTTGAAATTGTTTCTCTTCCAAAGGAATAGGATGGAAGCTTCTGTAGTGTATTGACATATATAATAAACACATTTTATTATTTAATAGCTCCACCATATTGATCAAAGTACATCATTTAGCCAGTCAGAGTACTGAGTTAATGACTTAGCCGGTCAGAGTACTAGGTGAATGACTTAGCCCGTCAGAGTACTAGGTGAATGACTTAGCCCGTCAGAGTACTAGATGAATGACTTAGCCAGTCAGAGTACTAGGTGAATGACTTAGCCCGTCAGAGTACTAGGTGAATGACTTAGCCCGTCAGAGTACTAGGTGAATGACTTAGCCCGTCAGAGTACTAGGTGAATGATTTAGCCGGTCAGAGTACTAGGTGAATGATTTAGCCGGTCAGAGAACTAGGTGAATGATTTAGCCGGTCAGAGTACTAGGTGAATGATTTAGCTGGTCAGAGTACTACAGTAGGTGAATGATTTAGCCGGTCAGAGTACTAGGTGAATGATTTAGCCGGTCGGAGTACTAGGTGAATGATTTAGCCAGTCAGAGTACTAGGTGAATGATTTAACCAGTCAGAGTACTAGGTGAATGATTTAGCCGGTCAGAGTACTAGGTGAATGATTTAGCCGGTCAGAGTACTAGGTGAATAATTTAGCCGGTCAGAGTACTAGGTGAATGATCAAGCCGGTCACAAGACTTGGCTGATTAGAAGAGAGACCAAATCAAAGCGTTAACTTGTTTGTAATTTCTTGTGCATCCCGGTTAAATCCGTAACATCCGACGCAGAGAGACATCGCGGCTTCTGACAAACTTTCATAATGTACAAGAGGATATGGTGTTGTAAATGGTAACCCTATATCTCAAATTATCTGGTAACATTCAGGCAACTGGTTTCCTTCTGTGGTGTCTGACCCTTACAATATGGCTGATGTTCTAGTTCCATTGAACCAGCCACAAGTTGATAAGTACTGATTTACCCCTGAAGAATCAAGATCAAGCTTCCTGCAGATGATTTAGACAGCATCATCTAATCATACTTTGTTTGTTTTCATTTTTAGTTGGTCATTCATATTGGTGTTTCTAGTATAGCAGCCGAGCTAACGCTTGAGCAACAAGGTCATAACAACGGTTATGACAAGTTGGACATAAGCAGTATGCTACCAAAAGCTCCGGTAAGTATTAATGGTAAAAATTGTGCAAATATGAGCCAATCGTATGCCATCATTTAACTGAGTCTCCTTTCCAGATGTTCTTTCAGAGTGAAATGTTCACCTTTTCCCATATATAGTTTTGACCAACAATTTCACTACAATTTGAGTCCAAAAAAATGCAAGTGCATAAGAAAAGTACTGTCTAAAAGTCAAGTTCTCACTGGAAATTTTCCTGAAGTATGACACATCTGTTGGTTACTGCACAGGCTATTGAGAGCATGCCGATGCTTATTTCTGATATAATAAGCAGTACTATACATGGCTTAGGTTTAATTAATGACTGTTTTTGTATTTAATTTCTACTGGTAGAAATATACTGGTGCCTTTTCTTCTACTGGCAAATCTATTTAACCAATAAATAACCCCAAATTTGAGTCCTGATAGTTGGTCTCAAGGTTTCAAAAAGTTAATTTCAGTATGATCATCACTGCAGAGTGTACGTGTCATGGCAATAGAGCACTCTTGGCATTATGGGTAATAAAAGTGTACTCAGTATGTATGGTATGTAAAGTCCCAAAGAGAATCAAATGATTTGAGTGGAGAGTTGGACAATATTGTAAGACTTCATGCTTTTTACGGCTATTCAGTTTGTCAGAGAAATAATATCCATGTCTCCGTACAGTTAGAGCTACTCATTTAAGATACTATAATGCTATGATTATGGGGCATTGATTAAAATATCCTTTCCTTCTTTGTTCTGATGGGATGTTAATTGTTAACGAGTTTAATAAACACAGGTTAGAGCATGGACACAGTTGTTGCATGGTTACGTAATAAATCAGTTTCCTTACTTTTGTCTTACTCATTGCCAGGTTTGCAAGGAGAACGGTCCTGATTGTATTCTTAGCCGCATCAATATGTCCAGAGTCTGCAGGGACATCAATTCTTCCGGTTGTAATGTAAAGGCTGTCGTATCCTACTGTGCTGGAAGGTACCTTTTTTTTCTTGTCTCAATACATACTGCCCTCTCCCTCTCTCTACACCTCAGTGACATGTTATCATGCCTAGTGCCTGATATACATGTCGCATACAAAAACCATGAGGCCACCTGTGGTTTTATATCTAGCCAGAAGTGGTCATAATAGGAGAGAAAATATGAAATGAAAATGTAGACTGAGATTCTGAGTTGGCTGTCGATTGGAATTTATTGTTCGTTGAAGTTGTAGGAATGTATAAATTAATATCTGAACAATCACATCAGAAGAATATCCTTAGTAATTACCAAGGATATTAACTTAAGTTAACTTAACTTACTTAACTTAAGTTAACATAAGCTACTTAAGTTAACTACTTAAGTTAAGTTACTTAAGTTACTTAATTAAGTTACTTAATTACTTAAGTTAAGTTACTTAACTTAAGTACTTAAGTTAATTAAGTTAGCTTAAGTTAACTTAAGTTACATCATTCCTTTTCTCTTGCATCGAAATAGTAAACGAAAAGAAAATATTTTTAGTATGACGAAAAAATGTAACTGTTCAGCTTCACTTTCACAGTCATGAGCCAGGCAAATCTCTGTTGCATCTATCAGTCATATTTCTGCTCAATTTGCTACTCATTCTTCCATAACATGTGCGAGTGAATATCTATAAATCTTTGGTTTTCTTTGTTCTCCTTATGGATACATAGGTACCTCTGTGGATATGCTTACTACACCTCTCTTTATCAAAATCCCACCTGTTCGGCTTTCATACACGTGCCACCTCTCGGTGGACCCTATTCAGCTCAACAACTCGCCCTCGGTATCAGAGAGGCCCTACTGAGCATGCTCAAACAGATATCGCCCGAAGACAGTTAAGGTCTGCTTAGTTTTGGGTATAATCATTGTCATTATGTGAGTGTTACGTAGCTCCCTATTGGATCATGTCATTTTCATATGTGTGTTTACTATGCAGGTTGTGTAATATTGCTATTGTCATGCAACTTCTTCATTTTTACTGTCAGGCTGGAAACGAAAGGGTTCCTTCTGTTTCGAAAAATACAAATAGAAGGCTGCCTCTTGAAAGAAGGCTGAAGGCTGCTTTTAAAAGAGCAAATCATTTTTGCTTGATAATTTTGCTATTGTTTGCAGCATTTTCATTCCATTATTCTGAAGGGATATAGAGGTTTGTTAATTTTTTGATGTGCACTTGTTGGAAGAGGTTTGTATCGGTCAGAAAGATCTGAGCAGAGTGTTTTGGAAGACGTAGTGTGGGAGAGAATCTCCTGTTTTTTTATATTAATATTTTTTTTGGCTTATAGAGTGCATATATCAATATACTGATTATTCTAAAAGTGAGAATTGGAAGAATTGTTCAACACCCTTTATGTTACTGATGCACGAAATTCTTGACGAGAGATGGGTGGTGGTTGATAGGGAGATGTGATTTGTGACTGAAGTTTCTTTATGTTACTGATGCACAAAGTTCTTCATAATTGATGTGTGGTGGTGGATAGGGAGATATGATTTGTGACTGAAGTTTATACTGTATGTATTAATCACAAAAATGACATCCGTACCCAAAAGTACCAACAATTCATAAAAGCTACTTTCACAACATTTTACTATGAATCTGTTTAGCCAAGTGCACAGTCATTTAAATGTTAATATCCATGCAATGGTAATGAACATTTGACATGTTTTCTGCTGGTCTTGGGAGGAATAGCATTATTAGTGATGTATACTACAATCAGTAAGAGGAGAAAAACCGATAATACCTGGATCAGCATTAGTTAGACATGAGATCATATAATAAATAATAAATATATAAATAATAATGAATAATGATAAATATAATATTAAATAGTTTAAACTATAACACGTTAATAAAATATGTTAATTAACATATTTTATTAACGTTTTCCTACCAGATCTTGAAATGCAGGTTGGGCTTGCATAACACAAACAAGGACAGTGCCTGTATGAGTACATAAAACAGTGACACAGTTTCCTATGAGTACTAAAACAATCAGTACTTAAGAGTACCTGACCAATCCTTTGGGTGATGAGTACCAGTGTTAGATGGGCCTGTGTTACTTCTAAATTACTAACCTAGTAGGAATATTCAATTTCTCTATTTCATTCGTAAGAATACGGCTCTGAAAGTGAGGATTAAAGTATGAGCCCAAATATAAGCTTAGGTTCAAGTAACAGAGCCAAGACAAGTATGGAAGTAAGCTGTAGGTAATTACAAGTATGGATGTAGAAGATTGAATTAAGTACAGTATTTATACAGACCATTTACTGGCTCCCAGGTAAGTTTTCAACTAGAAAGCAACAGTAACTGAAACAATTTCTCTATAAGAGTTACTTGTTTGAGCCTATCAGTACCTACTAACCATATCACCATATAATGCCAGATACATGTACACTTTCTGTACACCTTATGATCAACAACTTATTTTAACATTTGGCAGATTTGATGATATCATGAGTTGAAATCTTACAACAATTCAAATTTTAAAGGTACTAGAACAGATTGATTTGGATATTGGAGTAAGTCCCAAACTCACACAACAAGTTATTCAAACTTTTTGGTCAATTTATGGAATTAATGTAGGTAAATTGGTGAGTGAAAATTTGCTGCCGATAATAAGGGGTTAATCAACCAACGGTCTAGCGTGCGTTACAAACAGGATTAATGCACGATCGGGGGATAATGCAAGCGATGCACGAGGGCGGAGCCTGAGTGCATCCAGCGATAGCATTAACACCCGGTGATGCATTAATCATGTGAGTAACGCACGCTAGACCGTTGATTAACCCCGTTCATTCATACACTACCATTTGTGTGGGGGAAAAATCATAAAACAAAACATTTTTGGTTACATATAACCAAAGATTTATTAAAGTGATGCCCCGTAATTTTACCGCGCGTTACTCACAGGATTAACCACGGTCAGCTGACCTGAATGGACCAATAGGATTTAGGAATCTTTACTAAGTATGAATGAATAATAAGTGATGGGTATAGTTGAAAAAGTACATATCCACAGTTCTCATTTCACTTGCATGTGAAGTAGCTGCAGGTTTTTTGTGAATATGAGAAAGCGTTACGAAAAATGCTAAGAACAGAGGGAAGAGAAGGATTTTTGAAGTCGAGATGAGAAGTGGGCTGTAAGGTAGAAGGGTCGTTTTTTTTCAGATTTCATACAAATGATAGTAGAGGTCAAAGCGCATTTAATTTTACATGTAAAGCGAGTGTAGTTTTCGTACAATAGCAGAAGCATATATTGTAGATAGATATCCGTATATGCACAAGAGTGCTTTCATCATTTTAATTAAACAGTACAATTTCTTTATTCCTTTTTTATTCTTTTGTAATTCCTGTATGTTATCAAACATTCCAATCAACACAGATCGCATTGGGGGGGGGGGGGGAGAGAGAGAGCATGTTAACAGGAAGAGCACATTGCGAGTGTCGCAGGATCAGTTATTCACAGTGAAATAAAAATTTAAACTGGAAACAAAGATGTAGATTATTTGAATAATCGTTTTTTAACATTTCCAAATTAGTTAGTCTTACTTAGCAGGAAGAGACCATTGAGTACCAAACTTATCCCGCATTCCATCACATTGAGAACAAACAATGCCTCAACAATGCCTCAACAGAAACCGTGCCTATTTTTGTTTTTAAATTTTTTCATGGCCTTGGCCCTCTGTGTGAAGTCTTTTCTTTCATTCAGCAGCTTCACAGGACTCCAGTATTAAGTTTGCCTGTAGAGTTGAGTTATACCAAAACAACCTTTGTTCATTGTTTCTTGATCATATGTGTGTGGTGCAAGAAGGACAAATTTTCTTTTCCATAAATGCTCCATAATGAAATAGGATATATGACTTTGAAGGTTTGAATTCATAATAAAAAACTGTCAGCAAAATGCTTATCTACTAGAGAGCCTGTGTAAGAGAATGTGTCAAAGTATGTTTGCCTGACGTTTCGATCCTAGCAGGATCTTCTTCAGAGGCTAAATGACAAGTAACAGTAACAGAAGGGACCAAACACGCACAGAATACAGATAGGTTAATGACCATGGTGAACACAAAGAGAAAGATGTAAAGGGATTAGTAGGCAAGGGATGGAGAGAAGAAAGAAACCAACAGGGGAAAGAGGAGAGGTAGGAGATAAACAGTGGAGGGACAAAGGGAGGATTAAGGGAAGGGGTAGGGAAGTCATGTCATGAGATAAATGTATTCATTTGTTTATGTAATAATTAACTTATAAATACAGTACCAGCAACATTCCGATTAAGCCAGCAAAATGAAAACTGCTAATGATGGATCCTTCAAAGTTGCAAGACATATAGTGAGCTTTGAATTGTATTGAAGAGAAGGGGGGTTAGAGGTGGAGAAGGGTTTGTGGATGGCAATTTAAGATTAGCAATCAATGTAATTACATCCATGGTTAAGTTGTTCAGGTGGAATTCTATGGACCACTAAATGTAGAATTATTATCAGCACATGCATTCCACAACCTTGCCGTAAGTTGAATGAGGCGGGCACTGAGGGTGAGGGGATGGGAGGGGAGTTTCTGGATGATGGATGCCCTATTTCCCTTTATTAATTTTGTTCTAAAGCGTAAAGAGCAAGAGAGCTCAAATGTAAACCTTTCTCTGTGAATAAGATGTTTTGGAGTAAAATTTATCATTGTATATGATGAACACATTTTGCAAGCTTTGAGGGCAACTTATATATTTAGTACATATTTGGGTTTAAATTCGGGATATGTAACTTTCAAGTTATGTTTAACATCTGGATAGCTGTATATCAAAAGCGATAAATGGTTATAATTTTATCCATTGTTTGATAAATTCTAACAATTATGCTGTAAAATGTTCTCAGATCTAAACTAAGAGACCCCAGAAGGACAATGACAATTACCAAAAGTTAGATTCCGATAATGCTGTTTCCTCAGTAACAGTAGGAATGTTTTTTTTGTTTTTTTTTTATTTTAAATTATAATTTAAGATTACAACATTTGCATCTTGCTATATTGGAACTAACATCCTGCTGACCATTGGCTATTGTGAAAATATATATTTTCTTTATCCTGGTTCATCTATAAGGCTTTTTGTGCTACTATACTGTGGTTTGCAGTGAGTGCTTATAGTCTCAACGCATTGTTTTTTTTATACTTTTACAAAGTTTACTGTTTGTAGCCTTGTTTATATTATATTAATTTCCAAGCAGTACAAATGGGGTTCATTTATTTACTGTAAGAGAGGTGTAGGTGTGGTGTATTGTGGATGTGATATGGTGCAATGTAACTCATAATTATTTTATCTTTCACTTTTCTTTAATTGGCTTGTCTGGAGTAGTCTAAAATATCAAGTATTTAGCTTTATTATTACTATTATTCAAGTTTTCAAAAATATGTATTGTTTTGTACCACCGATTATCTGCTTTTAACGAATAGAATGAAGTAAAAAAGGGAAGTCAACTCTAGAGTCGTTCTGTTTGTTTTGTTTCTTTCTTTCTTTTTTTCATATTTTTATTACAATTTGTTACATTATGCATATGGCTCACAAGGGCAGCAGCATTTGCTTTGATATTTGATAAATTAATTTTCATGTAATTTGATTCAGCTATCTCATAGCGATGCAGTTTGTCACCTTGAACAATTATGTTTCATTTCAAATATTCTATCCTTTTGCATATGACTAATCCATTACATGAAATTTACAGTGCAATAAAAATTAAAAATTTGAAAATTATAGAAAAACTAGCATTTGGATAATCTAGGAATGTCCTCGTAAACTCCAATGAGCATTTATACTCATATTTCCTAACCCAAACCCTCTAGTCATCACCATATGAGTCTGGTGTCATTTTTGTACCATTTAGAGCTCAAAAGCACATTGCACTGGGTTTAAACATACCAGGCCTCTATTTAACTATTCAAGATACGTAACACTGTTACAACTTAAAACCATTTAGGTGGGTTGTTAAATGTTACGTCCAATATGTTTACCGTGTAAACATTGTGCTTTTTCATTTCTGAACGTTCTTACCTAAGTTCAACTTCTTCACTCCTGTTGCGAGTTTGTGGTAACAATTTAAACAGATGATCATATTGTTAGGTATATCATCTTTCCTTTAACATGGCAAAAATGCTACGAACAGATTGTAACAAAATTTTCTACACAACAGCCTTAAAGGTTCCAAATCTTTGACATGCCAATTATTGCCGAGATTTCAAAAATACTTCCTGGAGAACAACTGATCAACAACTGATCTGTTTGTAATGAGGTTTTAAAAAAATAAAAAATTCCTCCAAGATATAAGTGAAGTATTACTCAGGAGTACATAAAAGCAAGCAGCCATGACAAAGCATTACTCTCAACTACACATTATTCTCTACTAACAACACTGATAGCTAAAATTCCACACATCTGACCTCCGATACCAAACAGCAACACTGTCAGGTAAACCAGAACCTGCAGCATAACATGGCACAGAGTAGTTTGGTCTTGAATTTAAGACATTTACTTCCACTGAGTAAAATGACCGGCCGCAACAGTACAGCAAGCTTCACCGCAAGGTAGGACATTCATATTTGCATCATAACTATGGCAACCACATGACGCGGTTAGGCTGCACCTGTCAATCGTCATCGCTGTCGTCCATGCTTGAGGCTCCGGTCTCGTATTTTTGACGGAGTGAATCTAAATTGTTGAGAATTTCATGATATTCGTCCTCCTCCATGTTGCTCTCAAAGTAGCCATGATGTTTCCGGAGGTCTAATTTCTTAGCCTCGGACGTCAGCTTTTTAAGCAAGTTCTTGGTCGCCGGCGACGATTGGAGAGACGTAACCAAGGGGATGCTCTTGACGACTGATGGTAACAAAAACAGATAAAAGTACTGAATACACATGCCGAAAAGGGATTGGTTTTACAAGAAAACTCTCTTGAATGATAACAGAAAATGATTTGGAGAAATTTTGCATTCAATTTCTACCTGTTTTTTTTGGAGATACTGACTACTGAAGTTCTCATTATTTGTAGCAAAAATGAACAAGAAGCAAACCAATATCTGCAAGAAATAAAACCTAACTTTATCAAATGAAAGACAACTAAGCAGAGAAGAATGAAATAGTCAACAAAAAAGTCTAAAATAATGAAACAAAAAAAAGAACAAGAAAAAGTCAAAGCAAGTTATGTATGACATTTCCAATCTGCTATGAAAAGATGCAGTTGCAATTTTATAACAAATGTTGACCAGACTTTCTTCGGCAATAGAAGTACCACGAAAAGCACTACCACAAAATATACGCATCAATTGTAATGATCGGAAGTTCACTTCATTTTGCATAGCTTAGCTGAATTCATTAGAAGAAATCAATTTCATCCAGTAGACCTGAATGTTCGCCAACTCAGCTGTGATTAAAATTATTGTCATGTTGTTTCAAAGTAACTTTACCTTCATCGGCAGAGCGTGGTTTATTGCCGACCAATCCCGTCGGAGAGATCAATGGACTAAATAGATGGGGATAAGGGGTGCCTGTTGGAGCTGCTTGGTTTACAGTCAATAGTGAACTGTCGGGGAGAAAAAAGGAAAAGGGAATTAGGAATTACCTAATACATTAGTGGATGAACCTGAAGATGTCATTAGATTCATATGGATGCATTGCTCGAATAACATACTAGTGCAGACGCTGGCCGGAGTTAAATTAAAGTTAATATCGGGGACCTGCCACTGGCAGTCACACTTGGAAAACTATAAAGTAAACGAAATATTATAATAAAGACGACACAGTCAGTGTGTTACTTTAACAAAATATATATATCCGTATGCTCTCGTGGTCTACAAAGAAGTCCTCACCTCAGTCTACAGAGGCAAGACTGTTACATGGTTCATTGCACATTGTGAATTGGGTATAAATAGTTGGCAAGCTTTTAAAATAATAAGTCAAATTAGCTAGTTGCCTTTAACCCAGTCGTTTATAATTAAATGCAGTTTTCAGTCGTTATTTTACTTTCTCCACTAGCATAGAAGCACAGACTTGAAGCCAATAGACTTCAAATTTAGACTGAAGATGTAGAGTATATGCACTTTGATCAGTTCTTACATGCAGAACCAACAGATTTGAAGCAGAAGTGAAAACAGACTTGAAAATGAGACTCCATGTTTGGATTCAAAACAGATATATTGCACAAGGATTTAACAAGGCTTCTAAGCAGGAGATGCAAACTTGAAGCTATTCTCAGTTAAAATACAACATTATTTTACCTGACTGTCCTTGGATACAGACTTGATACAAGCATTTTCATCATCTCATCCACTGACTTGCATAATTCAAAAGGATTCTGAGGTTGAGGTACACGACTGACCAAAGTCAAAGAAGAGAATAAACATAAGAAAGATTAGCTTAGCGTCAACGTGGTGAATAGTAAACTAAAATCTCAAGTTTACACTCTTGAGTGATGATGGTTAATATCATATAATGACTGTTAGTCATTGACTAAAGAAAGCTATAAATGTTTTCTCATAGTTAATAAAATATTAAATTATGTTATTATTCCTCCATTAGCTATATTGGTGGACAGGTGGTTATCAACAAACTACTACAATATTGTTATGTATGGGGCTGGTCATGATAGGCCAAACAGCCTAACCTTAGTATAAATGAAAAGGGACCATACACGTGTGTAGGTAATCACTGTTAATATATTCTCCCTCAATCACATATACAATTATCATATACATACACCAAGCAGTGCAACAGCAGGTTGGAATGTAATCATGAATTTATAATTAGGTCATGAATATTCATAATTTTTAGTAGACATATAGGATATGACAAATATCATTTTGCATTGACATAACTCAACAAAAGAAAGGAACCTTAACTACTTTAAATATCAAAACCAACTACTTCAAACATAAGTAATTTTTTAGAATATAAAAAATGCCACAATACTTTGGAAATGATTAAGTTTTATTGAACTAAGTTGATCAAATAAACAAAAAAAACTTACTTTTTGAGCCCAATGTTTGGAATGCCTCTGCAAACAACAAACTGAGAAAACGGAGACATGCTATAAAACTTATCGACCTCAGCTGCGAGTGGATTCAGGAATGATGTATCTTGAAATGCCGGAAGCCTTTTCACCAATGACATGCTCTCTTGTAATGGAAAAGGGAATGATGAGCACAGCGTACCAATCTGTAAGAAATCAAAAACCATACCGACTCAACAGACATTTACATCAAGTAGTTAGTAGCTTGACAACCAATCACAGAGTTACAAGCTTGCTAGAAACGGCAGCAAAAATTAAAAAAACTCATAAACAAAATTTTACCATGTTTTGAATATTTTGAAATAGCTATTTGCTTCATATTTATAATTTTATGGCAATCTTAGTATTCATCTATAGTGTCATAAAATGAGTATGGCAGTTTACCGAGTTTTAATTTTTTTCATTTCTTATTGCCAAAGTTTACTGTCCCTTTAGGAAACTTTTGGCCTATTTAGTACTCAGACAGGACAAGTTCTCCACTTTTGAGGTAAATCACTGTCAACTTTACATGAAAATTGGACAAAACCCACTGTATGGCTTCAAGATATCAGTCATAAGTACTGTAAAGTTTTACAATCCTATTGGTAGATGGTACCTTCTAATTCCACATGTTATGTAAATAAATAAATAACACGTAATTTATATAATAACTCAAGTGCAAATGTTTACATACACAACAGATGTTGTTTGTCTAGACATAATAATATTACCAAACACATCGTACAAAAACGTTCAAATTCGTTCAAATTTTTATTTACCGGCAAAAACAGATGTCCAGTAAAGCAGTTTACCAAAAGTGAACTGCCTAATATTTAACCAAGATTCTTGCCTGACCTATACAACTGTATATTTTCATTTCGAATTAGAATAAAATAGGTATCTTTCTCTGTTACAGAACAACTTGTTGCTGAACAGCATTATAAATTAACACATTTGAATATGCATAAGCCTTAATATGATTGTGCTATATATTTCAGTCAGGCAAATTATCAGTCCAAATGCAACTTAGTCATGAGATGAATGAAAACATTTCATACCTTTCTCTCTCCAACAGAAAGCATTTCACAAATTTCTGGAATGGTTAAAGCCTCTTTTTCCAACCTGAATGGTAGTGTTGCTGTGTCTATACAGCTTGCTAGTATTGCACTGGTATGGTAATTCAAATTAGGCTGTAAGGATAAAAAAGAAAGACTTTCAAAGCTAATGCTTTTGCAAGAAAATGTAAAACATTTGTGCATAAATTCAAAACAGTCAAGGAAAGTTTGGCATTGTTTGATTCAGTGGATGTCACTGTGGATGTGGAAGCCACTTCCAATATATATCATTTCATCTTACTTTGAGTACTTATATGAAAGCACTGAATTTTGTCTCATAAAATACTATAGTTCCTGAGTGCAAAAAATGTTATAGAACTTGCATATTTATATATCTGTACATATATTTTCAATCTCCCTAATTCTACTACAACTGTTTAAACTATCGAAGACAGATTTTCTTGCCAAACGATGTAAATACACTTGTTAGCATTAACCAATGTGAAATCAAATGATGGTAAATTTCAAACTTTTTTTCGTTATTTGATATCCAATAAGCATAATTCACCAGCTTTGATATGGGTTTCCATTTTAAATCAAATTGAAATGCATATGCAAATTTGTCTAGCAGCTTCTCATGCAAACCTCAGTACTTTTCACCTGATGTACATACAGTAGTAATTCAATGTTCCACTGATTTTCATCATGATAAACTCCAAGTCAAGTGACCTATCAAATGTGAGAATGGTACAGTACCTTCGGAGAAGGCTTTATACTGTTATCATACTTGAAGAAGATATACAAATAATTTGAAAGTGAGGATAACCTACACACACCTAAAGCTTA
>KN883352.1:110632-124683 GCA_000934455.1 Apostichopus parvimensis | reverse complement strand
ATAATCAAGCAGAGTACTTACATTATATGAGAGATAAGGACTGGTGAGAGCGGGCCCCTGTTTCCTCCAGAGAGATGAATTTAACGACAAGGGAACGAAAAAGGAGCTGTATTGACTCAGCTGCTCAAATGCCAGGGCAGAGTTGATTACTCTGTAGTTATCCATGAGAGTAGACTGCAAACATAATGAACAAACATCTCGCGGTTACTGACAATGTGAAAAATTTGTACAACTTAAGTTTTTTAGATAATGAATATTCATAAAACTGTTGATATAACTGTTGACAAATAAGACATTTTATTCTTAGATGTTGCATGTTACAGATTAAACCATGGTGGTTATGAAGATTAATAATTTCAAAGTGTTAATCCTTTCTGTAAGGAAGTAGATTATAGCTCATGCTTTATTGCTTTCGCTAACAACATGCACAAAATTACATCCCACGAGAACAGAGAAGAGGTAGGCTGTAAAGTCTGCTTAGCAACATGGTCTCACCTTGTGACAGGTTTACTGCAGATCATCAAACTGTACTTCTGTCACATTTTGTACTGGTATCTGTGACAGTTGTGACAAAAAATGTCATCTAATAATTGTCACAATTACAAAAATACTTCTAATGCTTCTGACAGCATTGTGCAACTAACAAGTTTGACATGAAGTTTAATTACCACTTATATTCTAAATATAGACTCACCTTTACAGAAGGTACTGCAGGAATGACTCCCCAGGTAAGAATACCTTTACCGTGATATTCATCATCTAGCATCTCTACGAGACCAGAAGCCATGCCAGAGAAGCCATCATCAAAATTTGTTAGAACTTGAAATCCCTAAATCAAGTTTGGAACAACATATACATATATACATAAACATTGGTAAAATATAATATGGTGAGAAGCAACATATATATAAGAGATCAATATTACAAGAATGATACACATAAGGCTCTCTGTAGCAACCCTCCCTACACCACCATAATCCATCAGCTGCCAAATCACCCTTTTGCAACTCACTCTCCCCCCCCCTCCCCCCTTCTCCCCTCATTTGAGGATGCTTAACAGCTGATTTTTTTTAAATTTATGCAACAAGAGTTATATGCTATGAGAAGAACAGTACACATTAATCATGTACAAAACTTTATAACAAAACTCAGTCAAAATCTGAGCAAGCCCTTCCTAAAACTACTATCCTTCTTTGTCAAGAAATACATACTTGCAAGTGATCGCACTCCTCAGCAAAGAAATGCAGCTTGTCCTCGAGTTCCTCTGACACTGTCCTTTTCTTAAACAAATCCTTTCCCTGTGGGAAGAGTTCAAACATCTCTGTGTCACTAGGAGAAAGAGTAACACAGATATGTGATACATGTATAAACTAAAGTACATCAATGTATTATACCTTCCTCACGAGAAGTAACACACTCACATCAAATTGATTGCAAACGTTAGCACCCTACGACTAGTCAGTCTTTCATAACAAAATCCTGATCCCTTATTGATAACAAAAACTTTCCAAGCTTTGACTTCAAAATCCTGGTCGTCAGCAGTTCTCCACAACCTTTTCAGGCCCCCGGAATCCTCAGCAATTTTCATGAGGACTGAGTCAATGAGGATTCCCACTCCTAAGAATTAATGCTCAGAATACATGAAAGTTAGGCTTGGACTACTGTACGCACTGGCTGGTAAAAACAAATAAACTGGATCCATCTCTGGCAGTTTGTGACCCATTTTGGGGTTATGCCTTCATATAAGGTCAGAACTTGGTAATCAGACCTAGATATTACACATTTTGGGCCTTCATTATACCCATATACGGAGACTGTTGATCAATATCGTTGTGGATGTGTATTTGTGCAGTCGAGGTGCCCATTAATACATATATTTCTTGGTAATTCCTACCATCAACCATCATGGGGTTGCCCCCCTTAAGAAAAATCTTGCCCCCCTAACAATAGAATGCTGGCTACGCCACTGGTTTGTGGATCATTGGGCTACACACAACAGCAAGCCATTCATTTCCCCTACTGCTCTCATTTCTAACCGGTACCATAAAATCAATTAGATTTGGCTTCCATGTTTTGAAATACAGCAAGACAGTAGGCGAATAATCAAATTCTAAATAATCAATGGGCACCAATCCACACACATTAGTTGCTGTAATCATTGTTGCGGACAAGCTATAGGATATGTGTGCCTTCTGTGCCGTTCAATTATCACTGGTAAAACTTTAACTGAATTTAAGCAATCAGTTTTGACAATCCTGTCAGCAAGCTGTGATTTTATCTATTTGGGTAGCAGTTGGTTCTACTCAACATCCAGTATAAAACTATGAAAGAACATAATTCTCTATTTGACAATCATACTTGAAATTGAGGTTTATTAGAATCTGAAAAATATGATCTACATTAAGTAAATTATCATTATCTCATATTTTGTACACTTATACATATTATTCACATTTTCCTATGAAGCCATCAGAAATTTATTATTTCAATTCAAGAATAATAAATACCTCTGATGTGCAAACTCTCTCACAACATTAAGAGATTTTGGATGGAGATGTCCGTATAAGAAGTCTGACCAGACTGACACACTGTCGTCAAGGTGATATATTCTGTCTTTAATGGATGGACCGCTTTGGCTACTGGACATTGATGCATCTTCCAAATCCTTGTCTGGACTTTCAATATGAGGATTCTGGAGGGCACCTTCCTACAATAGTAAAGGATCCATTCAGTTTCACATTATACCTGTATTAAATCTCACATGAGCAATAATATTAGATTCAGCCAGAACAATGTTTGAGAGTATTTTAAACCAAGAGGATAGGAGACGAAGACATTGTAACACACTCACATACAGCGATAGGTGAGAGCATGGGCACTATACAGATGGTTACTAAGGGAAAGATGCTTGCAGTGTGACAATGAATTACCAAAGGTATATACTGTAGCCTAAGCTTTGCTATGGTAGGTTGACAGTACACAAGTAGAGTTGTGCGAACAGTGCATGGAACTTGGAAGAGGTGATTTTTTAAATTTGCAAAATTAATTTCATACACCACTTCAGTATTCAAAGTTTCCACTTTGCAGATATAATCCTAAACTCAGTTTAGTTTAAGTCTTCAATTAGCTATTTCCATTTGTTTGTCATTAAATATTTCAGTAGATCAGCTGAGGCAACATAAGTAATGATCCAGACACACATCATGCTACTCTAATGTAAAATAATGTATATATATATTCAAGTTTTTAGACTGAAAATAAATAAATAAAAAAAACAATCAATGACCAGATCCATTTGAAAACTGGATCAGAATACAGAAACAACCTTGGCTTCAATTAAGAAATGAAACGTTGAACAAACCTCTGACATATCTAAGTCAGAAAGGAACTGGTTTCTCATTGGTGGACTTGTTTTGTGCATTGTGACATCACCTCCCCTACATTTCAAAAAAATAGTTTAAAGAAAGTTCACATTAAATAAACCACTTCCTATAATTCGGTATTTTTCCTTTCAATCTATTGAAAGAATTATTACTTTTCGATCATGGAGTTGACAGACCTCAGTTTAGTTCTTTACAGTGTTTACATTGGTTACTCAAGTTCATGAGATTTTATTTTATTTTAAGATAATATCAAACTGGTCAGCTGCGATTTAAGAAACTACTCTATAAAAATGCAAACAAAACATTTCCAAATGGAAATACCTTTCACTAAAACTGGCTAAAAATGTTTATAAAACATTAAAAAATGTATCCAGCAAGACAGATGCAAAGCTTACTTCTATTTTGAATAAGGCATTTTATACATGTCACTTTCCACAATAAAATAATAAAACAAACTCTAGTTCACTTCTCTAAAATATCAGGTGTTGTTGAGCATTATGGTGTTTTTTGTCTGATAGAATTAGTTTAGAACTTTCAATTCCTCATCTGAAAAGTTACTGCTCACGGTCAATTTTTACTCACCAGGTGATACCACTCTGTTCAACTTCCACATCATACAAGACTCCATCTGCTCTTAGCGTGTTCAAACTACCCTTCAGATCCACTGCTATTAGACGAGGAGTGTAGGTAACATCCCCCTACACAGAAAACAAAAGAATAAAGAACCTGCTCAATATTTCTCTGTCTTTTCTTTATACAAATGTAAGGAAGCGATTCAGTTTGCTCAGCAACTTTAGAAAACTGCAGAATAAAATTCATTGTTTTTAAATTAGACGATCTGTGGTAAAACACAGTACTACCAGAAACACAGTACTTCCATGCCTGTCATTTGATTGAAAACATACCGAAAGGGTCCTTCCCTCACGATATAAGACATCACTGTCTATTTCCTTTGGAGCGGCTGCGGTCGCTGCTTCTGAAGCACCTTGGCAGTAAGAGAATGATGTCTCCTAAGGGGAAAAAATTGAATTACTTTACATGTTTCAATAATAAAATTTATCTATAGTATGATGTTCAGTAAAAGTGACTAAGTTCAATGTTAAAGACCTTTCTGAGAATACAATTCAAAGTGGATAATTCATGTGCAACTTCAGACAACATGATATCAAATTAAAGAAATTTTGAAATGAGGTAGATTGACTTGGACACTTAGACTTAGGCCTGCACAGTACTTATGCTATGCACTCAGTAAGTAAGTCCTCTAGACGTAGATTCACTCAATTGGGTATGAAGACTCGCACTGGCCACCCCAGCCTAGTTACATCATAATTGAACCCACCATGCTAAGCCCAATGCCTAAATCACTGCAATTCTCAACAATGAGGTAAATTAATATCATAATAAAAAGGAGTATAGGGCCTACAGTAGGACATTATGCTAAATGGTAACCCTGTCCTACTGATGGCTCCTACTCCAACTCAGCAATCCATATTCACTGATGCAAAATGAAATAAAGTGAAATTGTAGTAGGGCCTAGTACAACTAATACCACTATATAATTTACAAAGTTACAAGTTAGACTAACTGTTATTATTACCTGTAGGCTGTACTGTAGTGTAAATCGTAATGTTAGTGATGTTAGCCTCGCACTTTCGAAGTTGAAAGAAACGTCAGAATTTACCTAGCCAAGCACTGTTGGGCAAGATTTTGGCAGCAGGTGATACAAACGTTTGCTACATGATTATGATACAACTTCCAAGTACAACTACTGTTTTGTTACCTAGTAGTAGTACTTTAGCCTCAGTCATAGACTAGAGTAATATTATAGCTAAGGCCTATGCTAAGTTAGGCCTAGTCAGCCTACACAGCGCTTACTTACGATATGCCGACTGTAGGCCAATTAACGTACAGTATTAAAATATTAACAGCGACCGACCTGAATGTTCCAAACGTGTGTCCCAACGAAATTGGCGAAATGACCCAGCTGTAATGTTATTACTTCTTTGGACGAAGACATATTACTTTCTGATATGAGATGGTTGTACATTAATTTCTGAGGGTGCCAGTTCGATCACACCGTTGTTGTTGGTGTGGTCGTGTATGTATTTCTTCATAAGAACATTAAATGTGTGCGACTACTTTCTAAGGTAGCTTATAACAGGCGTAGAAGCTTCTTAAATAATTTTGGAATACATGATCACAGACAGGGAACTGTGTAACACAAAGATAGCCGTAGTCAGCTGTTAGTTGAGTTGTTTTGTGAGTGAATTGTTTACTGTGGGAATACACCTGTTCATCTGTCTGAGAAATGAGTGTAAGTTCACTACGATTAAAACTGCAACCTATAGCAAGACCAACTGACGTATTAGCTATTACCAGTACGCGTTAACAGTTAAGTACCGGTACGTATTCTAAATTAATTTCCCCATGTAACATCTGATTTGCATTGGCCCCAGTTCTAAATGAATGTATTTATTGTAAGTTAGTCCTAAGGCCGTAGTTAAACAAGGTTTGCATGATGTAGTGTTAGAGTAGCAGCTCCCTGGTCTATGCATGGTCAACGAGTCGAGTTCTAGCATGGGCCTATGTCCTATGCCATATAGCCTGCATGTGAGTGAAGCCTAGCTAACTTAAGACCAAACCTACTATGAAAAGATACACATTTTATCTAAAGGTATGCCTAATTGAGTCATATGAAGATAGACTAGACCTAAGTACCTGGCACAATTGCAGAATGCAATGTCACAACTTGAAATCCTATCTTGGGAGACTAAGGACTCAAGGAGACTCCTGTTGGAGCTCCTAATAAAGTGAGTACACCTGTTAAGTTGTTGTCCTCTATTAAATTATAAAGCAAGGCCAATGTGTATATAAAAACATCAGGGTATTGTTTTGCGTTGGGGTCAAAGGTCATTTGGGGTCAGCAGAGGGCAAAATCCAGAACCTGAACATCAAAGGAGTTCATATATGCATGGTAGATAAATTGCCTTATGTAGTGTAAAGTGTATACACCATTTGGTGTAGGTCAGAGTTCTTTTAAGGTCACCAGAGGTCAAAACTTGAAACACAATATCTCCAGATAGAAAAATTTATTGGTTTCATATCTTGCATGTGGCTTCCCAATAATGAGTACAAGAACCCTATTGTTTGGTGGAGGTCAAAGGTCATTTAGGGTCATCAAAGATTCAAAGGTCACACTCTGCAAAGCCTAATAAACACATACCTTGTAAACACGATATCCCAAGATAGGTTACCTCACAAAGTGCATGTTTGGCATGTGTCTTTCTTGTAGCGAGAACAAGAACTATTATTTTGGGTGGAGGTCAAAGGTCATTTGGGGTCAGCAGAGGTCCAAATATCAAAAGTACTTTATTTTGACACTTTACCTTCAAACGGATTATATATGCATGGTAGATTACCCAAATCATAAGTACTTAAATTGCTCCACAATTAAGTTGGTAGGGCCTATAGGTGAACGCTCATTTAAGGTTTGCAGAAGTCTCACCCTACTGTCAGGTCTCAATGAAGATGTGAAACTATCAATGTGACTTCCCTGTATGTAGTAGAACCTCCTTACTGTTTTAAGTCGAGGTCAAAGGTCGGCTTATGTACATGCAGTACATGTAGAACTTCAGCCAGGGTTAGCTTGCAAACTACTCTTGTTCTACACATATATAATGTATTTAAAGGCAAGTAACCGCTGGGAGGGATTTCTATCTGTTAAGTGAATATAATGGATGCAAATGTTTGTAAACTATATATTCCTGTGGTACTGTAGAAACATATTTTCAGAAAGTGCATGAATCTTCATTCACAGTGTTAGTCCTACGGACAGACCTAAAGCTGATCATGGCTACAATGAATCACAACAAGAAACGTGTTGTCCAGATAACCAGAATACAAAAGTTTTCTGCTGCTCATCGACTACACAGGTAAAGTTTGTCCAATGTGGAAGAAAAGGACATGTAATTTTATACATCTTGATCAAATGTTATATTTAATAAGGACAAACATCAAGCGCAATTATTTATGGACTGTGGCATCAAATCTTGATATAAAGCTATACTTTACATCTTCTGTTTCAACTGTTTGATTGATTGATTGATTGATTGATTATGAATGTCGACACTTTGTCATGCCCAAATTTGAGTAGACAGTGTTGCCTACCAGTGTACACCATGTGATTGATCTTGCAACATGAATGAGTTGACAAGTAACAGTAATTGAGGCAGACTTTCACAGTTGTTACACTGATATTGACAATATCAGCCAACACGAATGTACTGCATACCAAAAATCAGTGAAACAGTAATTATAATGATGTGTCAACAAGTTTTTCACAAAATTTGAGATGGCCACCAGGGCATGGTTTTACTCTTTTTTTTGTTTTAATAAAAGCATGCCCATCTTACAATATTTTAGTATCAACTTAATTACTGCTTATATAGTATTTGAGCAGAATTGACATTTCCTAGGACAATTTGACGACTTGCTATGGACAGGTCAATCCTGTTACACTGGCTGCTGTAGGTCACACATGTAAAGTATATATTTTGTTTTGTTTCCCCCCCCCCCTGCCCTCTCCCCATAGTCAGCAATGACAGAATAATTTTTTTTAAATGGCCTTTTTATGACATTGTCTGCCAAAGAGATGACACCAACCATGTTTTGTTTCTTTAGTCCTCATCTCACAGATGAAGAAAACAAGGCCCTCTTTGGAAAGTGCAACCATCCTAACGGCCACGGTCACAACTACAAAGGTAGAGTGTCTACAGTACTTCCTGCATGCTTAAAGTCGTTGAAATAAAACCCAGAAGACATAGAAATCTTACAAATTACTTTACTTCAAAATCGACTGTTATTACATTTTTGTGTATTTTTTCCCTATTATGTTAACATAACAGTCAGAGATGAAAAAGCTAGATCAGGACATTGTAGAACCTTATGTTACCTGTTGTTGTAAATTTGAAGTTTTATTTAGAATTACAGCTGCAATGAACTGATTCTAGAAATGATGTGTTTTATGCTAACCCTCCGTATCCTCCCCCCTCCCCCTCTCCCCCCTCCCCATGGTAACTATAAGTTGTGAGACAGTGAATGTGCAAAAAAATCTCATGCTGTGAAAATTGTCTTTCAGTTTACAAACTATGTCTGTGCAAACTTTGTATGTGTTTGCAAACCTGCAACCTGACAGCCATTTTTACTGGTTTTTCATTTACTAAATTAAACAATACTTTTGATTGTTATAATTACCATTAGGCAAACACTAATTTGTAGCTCTATAAACCCTTAGAAAGAATCAACGGTTTGCATTGACAGGCTTGTGTACACATGTTCATGTGTTGGCCGCTTAGAGTGGACATTCCACCCCATCCCCGCTCCATCCCCACCCAAACAGCAACAGATCTGTATATCTCCCGAACATAACAAGACTTTCTTAGCAAATTCAGGGAGCTGTTATATACATGCGTAGATCTCTATGATAAGGTAGCATTGATGGTTGGATTCACAAATAAAAAATATTACCTGTGCTCATTTACCAACATCACATAATACCTGCAAAGGGATTTCCTTAAACTGTACCACAGGAATTAATACCCACATAATTTTTCAAATTGTCCAAGCATGACTGATTGATATGCCTTCCGTAATAAATAATGTGTGGCTGCTGTATATCAGTTGTTTTGTTATGTAATGGTTTGCTGGTATCTACAGTAACTTGGCTCATTCCCTCAGAAGTGAACGGAAACTTCATGCACTGTGCTACATATATGTAACTGTGCTAGAAAAGTTGTGACCACTGTTTTGAATGTTGTTTGAATGGAATCTACACGACCTCAACCAAAAAACTTCCAAACTTTATACATTGCTTAAAAAGAATAAAAAAAATGATGCTCAAGATTAGCATAATTGAGACGTTAGTGTAAACAATCCTATTTGTAGTTATAATGTATCGTGACGTTTTGCATATACATTGCTGTCTATGTATTAAAATGATGGAGACGATCAGTGTTTTGCTCATATTTGTTACAGACTTACAGTTGTCAGTGATTTAAGTCATATTCAAGAATACTCAGTGCTCATACTATTTATTCAAGATTACTTAGTACTAAGTAATCTTGAATATAAACAGGACTCGTCCTGTTTATTTAAGATTACTCGTCCTATTTATCCAAGATTGTTTTTGACAAGTTTTCAAGATTACTCAGCACTCGTCCTATTTATTCAAGATTACTAAAGCTATCTTGCTATATGCTCCTTATGCTGTACATTGCATTCCTATATCTTTGGTATTTACTTTTAAACTGCATATATTTTACATTATCATATACTGTCACTGTGTCGTATTCTTACATAGTTATATCAAGTATGGAAGTTGATAATCATAGTTAATCACATAAACACATTGCTTTATTTTCACAGCTGAAATAACATTGAGAGGACCAGTGAGTTTGAATTTTAATTTTATTTGACGTTCTTTCTTTGTTTCATTCTCATTTTTTTCTTTTTATTATTTCAGCATTTAAATATAAGCAAAATAGTTGTTAATGAATGAAACAGGTACAGAGTAAAAACTAATGACGATAAACTGTGGTTGGTGACTAAGTGTTACATTGTACTGTTGGGTGCAAATGAGAAACTACATATAAATCATTCTTATCTAATGTATGCAATTCTGACTTCTACTGAAAAGGGTTTCTTGCTTGATGTCATTATACATACAATACTATAGTAGCTGCAGTCAAAATCTGAAAATTCTTTGATTCCATATTATTCTACCTAATCCATGGATTTCAAAGCAGAAAGGGAGCATTCAAGTTTTTATTCTCCTATGGGTTACCAATTGAAGGGCATTACAACTTTCCTTCATCACTGATCTTTTAAAGCTAAGAATGGAAATAAATGCAATGTTTTCATATTTAGAAGTGTGAGGATGTGTATGTCAGCACCAGGATTTGTGTAATCTTCTCTGTAGAAAGTTATTGCTTGAGTAACTAAATTTCAAAAAGTGAAGTGACTCAAATAAAGTCAACTTCTTTCACATTGAGGTAATACAGTGACATGAATCAATGACTCAACTCAACTCAAGATACATCCCTGACATCGACCTTAAAGTTAAGTGAACTGTTACAACTCTGCGGGTAATGCATCATAACTTTGTATTAAACCAACCTTTCCCTGCGTCTCCCACTCATTTCAATTTATTGGTAATAGACATACATGATTGATTCAAAGTAATAATTATTTGATTCTCTTTTGAAACTTAAATTTTTTGTTTTCCTTTCAGGTGGATCCACGGTCAGGGATGCTCTGTAACATTGCAGATTTAAAGATATGGATAGAGGTAGGTTTTTATCCTGAAGAGACTTTGTCACCTTTCACCTTTTTTTCCGGGCCCGATGACCAGCTGTTGTTGCAAACTGTCTGCTGAGAAGGCATTCTGGAGTCTCATTATAAACCTGTATGATTTACCAGGGACTGCTGTCTATTTTCAGTAGTTTGCTGGTATATGTGAGTCTTCTGTCATAAAGATGTGTATTCATTGTTCACTATCCCCAAGATTGGATTTCAAGATGACTCAGCAGAAATAAAGTTGAGGGTATGTGTTTCTTGAAGGTATTAATAAAAAATAAATCAAGAAGGCTGCTTTAGATTGGACCAATCGGGAGAGTGATGCCAATCATTTAGATCTGGTAATCTTTTTTTAGAAAATGAAAGCATAATATGACTGTTCTTGGAATGAAAATCTGGAGGTAAAAACTAAAAATGACCTAACATCATTGCTGTCGATGTCATGTGGGAATCAAAAAAATGTAGTCTGGTTAGTACATGAGCACCTTGATACTGTAGTTGTACAACTTAAAGCTGCTGCAAGGCTCCATGAAGTGGAGTGTTAGCTCAGTGGTTAACGTCGGTGCCTTCCAATCAGAAGGTCCCAAGTTCGAGTCACTCCAAGATTAATGTATGTCGTCCAGTTAAAGAGTTGTTGACTGTTGACAATTCATAATCATGGACGTTAAATATGAATCTAAGAGACTGACTTCGGTCAGCTTGCGGCTTTGATAAGCCAATGAGGCTTCTTAGTGAGTTACTGCGTGCAGGAGGATCTAAAATACATACATAAAAAAAATACATACATGAAGAGGAGATAAAATCCTGCTTTTGTCATCAATATGATTACAAGGAAGTTGTGCATGTGTTGTGCACTGCACAATTTTGTCATAAGTGGAAGAGGAACATAGTTCCTTCCTATGATACTGGTGATATTTCCTTGTCAGATGCACTGTACATGTATAAACCATACTTCCACTTATTTTACAAATTTATTTGTGTAACTATTCAATGAAACGTTCCATAAGAAAGCTACAGTATGAAGCTTGCCTTCCACCCTCAAGGTGCTGGTAGTTAGGTTCACAAGGTTTATGGCATCTAAGCAACTGACCTGATTGAACATTGCAAATTCATTCATGTAACTATTGCAAAGTTCCATAGAATTCTATGAAATTCTCTTCCTATCTAAAAATTTTCTGATTGCCCGTTGTCATTGCTTTGAATCAAACTTGACTTGTGGAAGTTGTAAACATCTTTTGTGAAACTAATAAATTGAATGGCATGATTTGTGCTAAAATTATGTGCAAGGCGACAGGCAATTTGTTGTATACATTGCTAATTAAAACCAATATTACACTCGCATATTCAATAGGGAACACTAAAACTTGAATAGAAAAAAAAAGATAAAATAACTGCAAAGTACACAGCAGTGTACATGTAGGATAAGTTTTGATTTAGCCAAAGCATGTGGAAATTTTTTAATATCTTTAGTACCATTAATAGCTAGTCTAAGGAGTCACTGCACATGAAACTTAATGTTCTTTTTCTATATTTTTAGGAAGCTATTATGAAACCAATGGATCACAAACATTTAGACATGGACGTGGAATGGTTTAAGACAAACCCAAGCACAATGGAAAATATCTCCGTCTTCGTTTGGCAACAGTTAACTTCAGTCATGACTATGCCGGAGCTGTTACAAGGAGTGAAAATCTGGGAAACTGACAATCACTTTGCGATTTACAAAGGTGAAGTAGTGACCAGTTAACCAAAGCAAAGGTTTGAGAATAAACGCTTAAAGATGAACATTTAGACTTTCTTGGGTGAAGGATATTTATATCAATGAAGTCTGAAGATGAGAATATCTGTCAACAATCGAGAGGAGGGAAGAGTTGGATGTTTGCTATAAACAGTGAACTCGCCAAAAGAGGCCGCTACAAATTGGCTTTTCTAAGGTCTGGGAACTGAAAGAACGAAAGATTCTGGGGAGAACCATTTTATTACGATTTCCCCAAATTATACAATGTTGTTCCTTACCGTCAGTGATGGTCCTCGAGGGTTCCCCTGGGATTTCACATGTGAGAGGCTGTAACTGGTTTGTGACACTGGAAGGGGTGGGGGGTGGTCTGGGGGCATGGTCAACCAGGAAAATTTTGTTAAACATCCTAACAATAAGTTATATGATAATGCTATGTTAAATAGGTAGTAGAACTATGTCAGATGATGATTGGTTAAACAATTTAGGTTGCAATCATTGCATTTCTTATTTCTTCTCTGTAAGAGGGAGGTGGCAATTTTGATCAAATTTTTGTGAGGGGGTCACAAAAACAGAAAGGTGGCCACCTCACAAAATGAATACCAGGAGAATAGTGGTACCCTTAATTAATACATGTTCCGGTCATCATTCACTCATCCAAACTTGTACTCTTTGTAATGAATAATGTTGCATATCAAGGAAGCATCTTTTGAGGACACACTGCGGTGTGGTAGGGTTTAATACTTTTGAAATGTTCAAGCAACCTTCCACCCACCCTAAAAAACTGATTCTGAGGTATGGGTAGGGTGAGAGGGAGGTACATTATGGTTATTGAAGTATTCCACTTTTTTTATTTAAGGGGTGGGGAGGGGTTAGCAGAAGACACCATTTACACTGGAGAAAAGTAACAAGAATTAAAAATTGGATTTGATAGCAGTTAGTTTATTGTGTAACTGCATTTAAACTGCAATATCTAACAAACACATCTATGCACGAAAAAAAAACAAACCATAGAACATTTAAATGGGGGGACATTCATTTACAAAAATATTTACAAGAGCACCAAAAAAATATCTGAATATAGTTTGTGGTTTATTTTTGCCTTTTTTCCTTAATGTGTGTTCTGGCATTGAAAAAAATTGGACCAAAAAAATGTTTCTGATTTATTTCGACTTTTCTTCATGTGTGCTCTGTTGTTCAAGCTGAATTGGTCCAGTCTTTTCTTCACCTTTAAGGTGACCTTTGATGACCTCAGACCCTTTGGTGTCACCTTGGAGTTTCTTTCCTCTGGTCTTTTTCTGTACAGAGGATAAAAGTAGGAAACTGTAAAGTATGTTGGTATATCACCCCTCTAAATATCATTGTTAGTTTTGTAACCTTACCATTGTTTTTAGAATAGATTCTAATGGGATCAGTGGCGTAGGAAGGTACTTTTGAGTGGGGGGCCTGAAGACTGATGGCCGGCCTGGGGGAGGGGTCTTTTTTGGGATTTTTTTTGCATTTCCAGGTGGCCTCAGATGCAATTTGGTGCAATATAGCACACTTCAACACCATTTTGTAAATAATTTTGCATTTTCACC
>KN883352.1:97536-110582 GCA_000934455.1 Apostichopus parvimensis | reverse complement strand
CATTTTCACCTGGCCTTAGATGCAATTTGGTGCTCCAAATGAGATTTTTTTCTAATTTGGAAATGAAAAAGGGGTTTTCTGACTTGCGGAGCGGGGGGGCGGAATGATACTTCCGCCCCACCATATTTTTCACTGGGGGGGCTGGCGCCCCCCAGCCCCACCGGTTCCTACGCCCTTGAATGGGATTAAATTGGGAAGGGGGGGGTTGAAAGGGTATCACATGCTTACTTGCCATCAAAGTATGCCGTTATAGGAGTTTTATTCTTTTTAGGATTATTCTCCAACCATTTACTGATAGTTTTACGGCAGGTCATCGAGTCTGGGCGCTAGCTCAGATGATCTTTGACAGGGCGGAGTTGATAAAAAACGATTACACTTCTGAAACCTTGCTTGGCGTCACAAGGGGGTTGTTAGTGTATATGTTGTGTTTTTTACGTTCCCAGGCTCTCAGTTTATGGTGACTTTCTTTAAAAAGTACCTTGCATTGCTCTTATTGTAGTACTAGATGGTTCTCGCAAATTCTATATCCATGAGTCTCCTTATCCTATCTACGATTTAGGATAGGGAGGTAATTTAGCGAGAGTAAGTTATGTCTTATATACCGGGCTGGATCCAGGATTTTAAAAGGGGTGTGGCCATGGGGTCATCGAATCCAACGCTATAAGAAAGGTGTGCTGTTACATTCATGAAGTTTTGAAGAGCAAGATATTTTTTTCATCTATTACTAAATAAAAAATGCCGTATAAAAAATGATGTTAAACGACACATTTTGTAATTGAAATTTTAGTTTGAAAAAAAAAAGCTGTAAAAACAACTAGCTGCTTTTAGTCTTTACCTCAAGGATGTCCTTGGGATTAACATTGACATCATCTTCATCAGTGTCTCCTTCCTTGAACTCATCAGAGGCTGCGCTGTCATCAAAAGCGTCCTTTACCTCACCAGGAGGCTGGGAAACAAACGAAAGGGATATTTGCAGCGATGTATAAAGCGTTTAAAGTTCTTTTCAGTCTTTATTTGTAAACCTTCAACTGCATTTAACTTAAAGTGCCAAAAAAATTGGAAAAAACCCACCAGACAAACCTGGTTTATGTTGCTGTTTGATTGCTGTCCCAGCAATCTAACCAAACTCAATGTTACTTTCAACATGTATGTACGAAAACGTATGCCAAACAAAATATATATATAAAGGGAGAGAAGACTCACGCACAAAGAAACGTCTCATGCCGGTAATCTGACCTAGTTTCGAATGAGGTGTAGCAGAAGTGTTAGACACCAACATCGATCGCAGAAAATACACACACAGCTTGCTACCATCGGTAATTAGAAACTAGTGTACAGTCAATACATGCAGCTACGGTCAATACCCACAACACGGTGTACATAGCAGCGATGGACATCTCAGCAGGGAGTTGTTATGAAACTCCCTGATCTCAGGTCCAGATAAAAGATAACAAGATATCACGTTTCATTACTGTCTGCATTTTGTAGTGACAAGAAGAAAACTTCACTTGCAAGCAATGGTAAGTTAACTTTTTTCGGAGGGCAGCATTCGGTTTGGGGCGAGTCTTCAGTGCCTTTAAATTACCTTGTAGTCTTCATCCTCCTGCGAGTCGTACTCTACGCCATCTCGGAGGTACTTGTAAGGGTCTTCCTCGACTCCCTGCATATCTTCTTCCTCTGTGTCATCTTCAGTGCTCTCATCCTCTCCGAGTTTACGCTTCTCGGGGACCTCATCAGCCAACGGTTTCAATGGGCTGCTATCTATCAATGCTGTAATTAATGTGAAATTAGGAATGGGTGAATGTAACCAGTCCTGGAGCGAATTCGGCACATTGTTTCGGTTGACAAACCTCCGTTTGCAATACACGAAAATAATGACATGAATAGTATTGTTTCTAGCATCATCAATGAATTCGACAGCCCGTTTATAAGACTATGCTGGTCAAGCCAAGACAATTTTGAATAAACTTTTCGAAAATTAACTGTTCCCACCCGAATTTTGCAGGCTTTTAAATCTAGGCTTAATCATATTTAATCAAGTGACCTAAGCTCTATGGAGCAAAGTAGTGTAATTTACATGATAAACTCGATAATTGGTAGCAGTTCCTGAACTGCTTCTGAACTTGTTCAAAATAATTCTGCTCGTCTTTAATATTTAGGGGTTGAAATTTACGGCCAGTATAATTGGGAAGTGACAAAATTTCCTTTTTTTTCTCCTTTTTTCCTTCATTTTCTTCGTTCAGTTTTTTCTTTTAAAAGCTGATTTCAAATCTCTTCAGAGTCAATTCAGGAACTGCAGACAGCCACGTTTGAACTTACGTTGTCCACTTAGACATAGTTCCCTCTTTTTATAATGGTACAACCCGACGATTGATAACACCTTCATAGGCATGAGCAGAATTAGTCCGAACAAAGTCGAGAAAAAGCCAGGACTCTGCGACTTGAGAGCGGAGAGGATCGGTCGCTCAGATACAACGCCGAGTGTTTTACCTGGTGACCCTTCTGTGCTGGTTTCCTTGTGACCATTAGTGACCTCTTTAGCCTCATGATCTTTGACATGTGTGCTTGCGTCAGACATAACGGTAGATTTGTCAAATTATTCTATACGCTGGAGAAAATACACAAAAATTAATTTATATGAAAAGCGACCAAAAAATGGAACGAATATGAGTATATACTGAAATACAATATCCTATTTCACTTGAATCGTGATGTGAAGACTTCAATAAATATTAATAAACAAGGTGCGTGTATCACTTTGACTGAGAAATAGAACCAATATTTTTCTCCTGGAATAATAGATTTTAAATGTGGTCGTGATATCGATAATGAATTAACGGTCAGCTATTGTCTACTTTCCGTCAACGGAGAAGTGCCAGCGATGAAAACTTTCTTTGATAAGAAAGAATTTAGTTTGAAAGATAAATCCAAAATCACCGCCAATACATTAAACTTTGGGTAAGCATTCAGTTTAATATATATACGGCATTAAAATGACTAATTCAAACGGTTCAATGAAGGACATGTATCTAAAAAATTCTCAAAGATTGTTAATTGTATTCGCAAGTCTGAAAATAGACCTAGGCCTACAATTAGATTTTAATTCAAATGCGTTTTACATGCAATTATAGTATGCACGCGTAATGATATATGTAATTGTAATGTAAACTTACCTGAAAAAGTATACACGGGCGTGGTTGGTACTTGTCGGTAGCCGGTTCTCCACAATATATTTTTCACTAGGTGTAGTATATATCAGGGGATACCTCTGCTCGTCCACGTATACTCAACAAGTGATCATCACCTCAAACAGTAACGTGGAGAAACATGTTTTACCGCCCAGAAATTAGATATGTTGGCAGTCTATCGGTCCTGCTCTAGCCAATCAAAGTCACCCCCATTGTATCTCTTAGAATGAATACTATTTGCATAATAAAACATCTTCCATTGGAATTCCCAATTCTGAACAGCTGCTTGAACATACATTTTTGTTAGGCCTATTCTGACAATAAGAAACGGTCATCATAGCTTATAATCCCTTTCAAGACTAACAAAGAAAATAACTGTATTGCACAAGTTAGAAACTGAAACTGATAAGCTTGAAAAAGAACTGTTAATTGACTGAAATGAAACAACGATTATTGCAAAATGATGCCGTAACGGCCACTAATTTCAAAAGACCATGTGTAGCGTTTATTCCCTTTCAGGACTGGTGGTTCACATTTGCAAGGGGACTAGGATTGAAAATGGGTTATTTTTTTTGGCGCTCGTGCCCAAGCCCTATCTTGAGTGAATTTTCTTAAAATGTACAAAACAAAAGTCCGATAATGATGAATAAGAAAAAAGTCATAAACTGATCCGGCGCGCTATTATAGGCTGAAATGGCCTGGTAGATATAAATGGAAGCAAACTTGGTACAATTCTGGTTTCAATATAAGTTAACCTGTTCAGAATACGTGCCAGTGATTGGTTCATAGTACGAACGGCACTATGTGACGTAAATCCACCATAGTTTCCATATAGTTGTAAAGTAAAGACTGGGTTTTGGAGTTGGTCAATGTTTTGTGTGTGGGTTGATGAGTGCGTTCCGTTGTGTGTCTGTGGCTATCTACATGTGTGATTTGTCTTAGCTTAAGGCAGTTCTATGATTTATGCGGAAGCTTTTCCCAGATTTAACAAGAATTAACTGTCTGTGAAATTTTAAAATACGACATTTCTTTCATGACTGATTGAGATATGTTGAAAATTTAAAATTACCTTCCTGTCCGTTATACTTTAATTGAGCGTCATGAAAAACCTATACTAGATGTAGGACCTACACAAACACCTCGCACAGACGATCCGAGATCTAAACAAGAATTACTATAATGTAGGGTAGGCCTATATACTACTATCTACGCTGAGTAATGTACAAGCGTGGCAGACGGTTCCTACGATATAGAAGTCGTGTTACTCCAGTGTGCTAACCTATAAATAGTACTCTTGATTATCATGTCTGCAGCTCTACCACTACCAGACTAGGACACTTTTGATTTTCTGAATAAAAAATACAGCGCCTGTTCGCAATAAATAAATAAATGATAATATATTCTTCGTTAAAATATTCCAAAATCTTAAAAATGTGGCAAGAAACACAAGCCCATACAGTACAAGTGTAGTACGAATATACCACTTCATTTATTACAACAAAGAAAGACAAATTCTTGAAATAATATTTACATTAAAACTGGCAAGGATGTATCTCCATATTGTACCTGATGCCATCCAGAAATATACAAAATGCTCAAAAAAAGAGAAGGAGGCCCCCTCCCCCATAGACCTATCCCTCAATCTGCTTCATTTTGTCCTAGATTTCTGAAAAACATATATGGTCACCTTATAATTACTATAAAGGGACTGACTCAGGTCTGTATCTGCACTATGGCGGCTTTTTGCCTATTTTGTACCCATGATGCTGTAGCCAACTTATGCTTAAATTATTTTTTTATTTTGTTGGTCGTTTTTAAGTAATCTATGTGTTTATGATGATTGGCAATGATATTTTCCACTTCTATTCACATCGCACAAGAATTGCTCTGCCCCCTTACATATGCTTCCCGTGGAACGCCAAAAGTATATTATTGTCGTGTAATTGGTCCTCATACCGTTTCATACCCCACCGTAGCCTAAAATAGAGTCAGGCTAGTAATTCTGCTGTAAGTTGCATACTGAAAGATGCTAATAGTTGGATTTTGTTCGCCTGAAAGTCCGATGTTCATGGTAAAATTTCTTCACCTATTTATTCTCATAAAGTGTAACGTTCTTTCACGTTTTGCAAAGTTTCAATTTGCATTAAGCGCTAGTCAAAATTTATATCGCAGAACTGGTCATGTCTAGGCCAGTGTGCTATAGGCATAGTGTGATGTAGGCATAGTGTGCAGTATGCATGGTGTGCTGTAGGCATGGTGAGCTGTCACCCAATCTTTTTCACATAAACAATAGCAGGTACTGTAGGCTCGTATCCAAAGTCATTGCTAAGAAAAGACCCCATGGGAGGTAAAACTTTACCACATTGTGTATGTTAATGGTTGGAAAACTAATTCACAGCTGTCTTAAAAAAACAGATTTGAATAATACAGTCTTGTTCATGTGTTATATATGATGACACTCGCCTCTACCAACTTACAGAGTATTTGTTTACTTTGTATGGAAAGCTACAATTACTGTTGAATACTTAAAGTTTCTAAATATTTAGTGCCTTTCTGTGCAATGCATCTACCATAGGGGATAATATATGTGTTTCAAAGTAAACAATCAAAATGCAATTTTATGCTGTTACAGAATGGCAACAGACAAAGCATGCAAAAAGACAACAAATGGAAAGATAGCGTTGTTTTATGTTTTGATTAAATGTAATTCTTGTTCGATCACCTTCTTTCACCAATCTCTACAATTGTAATTGTTAGGGTAACATCAATTACTGTAATGACTTTGACACTTAACTTGAGCTTAGATACAGGATACATTATATAATTAAAGTACCTAACTAAGTGAGTACCAGGGTAGGAGGTGGTCTTCTAGTAGCACCCTGCGAGACGAGCGTCTACGAATGTTACTTCTCTTCAAACCGATGCTGGCAACCCGCAAGCAGTGTATTCAACCAGTCATTGAACATATGTGAATAGGTGTAGTGTCTATTAACACTGGACAGCAGCAGAAATCAGGCTTCAGCTGAACAACTACAATGTAGGCTAGGCCATAGGATAATATTATGACTATGGAGCAAATAGGCTATCTATACTGATTATAACTATAGGTTGCATTAATGCAAAATTAGTGGTGTTCATATGGCCACTTTCAAAGTACTAGCATAAACATGCAGTAGTGGTGCAATCATACTTGGGAAAGGGGTAAGAACATGCTTTCCAATTAAAGGTGAATTTTACTGGCGAAGGGGACAGACCATGTTTTCCATTAGAGGTGAAATTTACATGGGGAAGGGGAAAGAACAAGTCATCTGATAAAGGACAATTTACTTGGGCACTGAGAAAAAACATTTTTTCCAATAAAGGACAATTTGCATGGGGATGGGGCAAGAATATGAAAATCACTTGTGCAGATACCAGTAATGTTCCTTACTTTCTTTTCTCATTCAGGATCCTATTATGGAGATATTGTTTTGAAATTTTACCTTATGGGGTCATAGGTCATATTTTGAAATGTTACCCCATGGGCTGACCATAGCTGACCATTTTTGCACACTGATTGATCTACTACGAGTTGCAACAATGATGCCAAATTTCAGAAAGATGACATTGGTCTATACGAGCCTTTGGAAATTTACCTCCCATCCTCCAAAGAACTTTGCCTCGGGAGCTCGCTTAAAGTGGCACAATCGTGCAGCATGTCTGCTCTGTGCTTCAAGTCACAGCCTGATATCTCTCCGTGCAATATGCAGTGAAGAGCACAACAAACACGGACTGTCGGGTAATTCCAGAGACTCACCCCTTTTATCCACGGAGGTGAAATCTCTGTTATCCGAGCTCAGTGCAACGGCGTATTCTAAAGTCTTGGAAGACAAACCAGTGTCTAGCATAGTCATTAACAATATTAATTTACTTCACGAGCTAGGAATGACTAACGACGATATCAAACTATGCGAATACAAGCACGACGGGTTCTTGAGAAGCGTCTACACAAATTCTCACGTGAAATTCTTGCGGAGTGTAGGTCTCGCGGACGGAGACGTCTGTAACATAATGCAGAGGGTTCCGAAATTCTTCACGTCGGCACCTTACATCTCCGAGAGTATCGTGCAGTATATGATCGGCACAGGTGTGAGCAGCAAGAACCTCAGGAATCTCTTGATATTCTCGCCGTCATTATTCTACCGTGTCAAAGGTCGACCCCAGCAGATAGGTAATTTGCTTCTGGCCATCATACAGGAGCATCAGCCAGACGTGGATGCGACATCCATTCTCGCTCACATGCTCAGAAACGACATCAAGCTATTCAACCGAACGGAGAAAGAAGTCAAGAGGAATTTGAGATTTTTGACAGAACTCGGAATCAAGGGTACCAACCTGGTGAAAATAATCCATTATTGTCCTAGCGCTCTGAGAATCGGGACGGACTTTCTGCAGCAACGTTGGAATTACCTGCAAGAGAGATTTGAACTCGAGGACAAGGACATGGTAGAATGCGTCGTGAAATATCCCCGAATACTGACGCATACGGAAGACAAATTGAAAGAGAAATTTGACTTCTTGTACGACACGGCCGGATTCCGACCGGCCGACATCGCCAAAAGTCCCAGGCTGTTTGAGCGGAGCATATCTCACCTGAAAGGGAGATACGAGATTCTTCGGGATTTAAATTACCCAGGGGATTTTCTCCCGCTTCTAACTGTGTGGGGAAAGGCGTTTGATGTGAGGATGGAGAAGTTGAGATCGCAATCAGAAAATGTGAAACAGAAATGAAAATTATAAAATGGAATTTGATGAATGGTTATCTTTATTGGATTCAAGAATCAAGAGTCAAACTTTGTTAACTACTGCCTAGGAACCCCCCCCCCCCCTTATTTACTGCTAAATTCTCAAGTTAAGCAACCAGTTCTCATTGAAAATTGTGTTAGTTTGGTTTGAACTTTCCCAATTACATTGCAATGACTTTGAGGGAACAAACCTGCAGGAAGATATGTTATGGAAATGTTGGGAGAATTTTGGTAGTCAGATGGGGTTGGAGGGGGGGGGGTAGGGGATGTACCAAGCATCTATCAATGTTTATTGATGGTTATATGATTATTAGTAGAAAGACTTTTCAAGCTCTGTTTGGTAATGCCAAGGAAATTCCCGATGTAAAGAGTCGGGCATTGAAAGTGTGTAAGTATACACATCCCACACTCTACCTGCAATGTATATTTTTATGGAAAGCTTTGCTTATAGCTCCATTTGATGTGTTGTTATTTGCACCTGGTATCTCCCGGAGGTTATGAGGACATAATGAAATAGACATGTGTTACCTTATTAAAAACAAAATAAAGGCTAAACAAAACTAAAATTTCACTAGCTTGTGTTTCTTTGATAAGATGTAGGGTTATCATACCTACGTCCGGATTTTCCCGCAAATGCCTACTTTTTTTCGTCTTGTTTTCAGGTAAATTGGCAACATATTTATAAATGATGGTTAGGTAGTTCCGACAAAGTTGTGATAACTACAGTAGGAAAGTTCTCTTGACAGTAATTTGGCGATGCGGCCACAGAAAGGCGAACTGTCAACAGTCACTTTATATCGGTCTGATCTTATATCAAGATCAAACTTTTGAACTTCAAGTCTGGCATTATTTTCATGTAGGTACACTTCAAAGTTATTTCCCTCAAAGGGTGTGAAAACTCGCGCAAAAAAGAAACGCTTAATGCCGGTAATTTGACCTAGTTTCGAATGAGGTGTAACAGAAGTGTTAAACACCACCATCGATCCCAGAAAATACACACACAGCTTGCTACCGTAGTGTACAGTCAGTACATACAGCTGCGGTCAATACCCACAGCACAGTATACAAACGATACATGGACATCTTAGGTCCAGCTAAAGATAACAAGGTATCACGTTTCATTACTGTCTGCATTTTGTAGCGACAAGAACAAAACGTCACTTGCAAGCAACAGAAAGTTAACTTTTTCAGATGGCCGAACGCGGTTTGGGACAAGTCTTCAATGCCTTTAAGGAAGAGGGAACCAGGCGCGTAGCCAGGAATCTGCCAAGGGAGGGGCGAAATGTATGCAAATTATCAGAGCCGTAGATTCTGCATTGAAAACTATCTAAGCGTAGCGCCACCATAAATTGCCGCAAAGCGTACAAGAAAATTTTGGCAGAAAATGCCTCCCAGATCGCTGGAAATGGCACTTCCCAGGCCTTGTAAGTTGCATCTTAGCATTTTCTCTTTTAAAATTACTAGCGATATCATAAAAACATTAAACAATTTTTTTTTAAATATGCTCAAGGGGGGGGGCGGCCGCCCCCTTCCCCCCCCCCCTTGGCTACGCGCCTGGGGGGAACCCCCTCTCCCAGACCGTGGTAGTTAGTGCTCCTTTCTTCAGATTAAAAATATGGTAACTGTTGTGTAATGGATTATACACAGGAAATTCAGTCGTGTCTGATTCAGAAGTTGTCTCTGACGTTTGCAGTGACAGAAATTTAGTCCGAGCTCGAAGTGCCGTGTGTCCTCGTACTCTGTGACATGATGCATCTCATGTTCGCTCTGGGTTACCTAAAGATCGGATTTTTCCCCTCTTTTAAAGCATCTGTTTGACTTCTTCTTTTTTAACAAAATTTATTCAACCACCATTTTGTTCTATTAACATACAGCTCGGACCATCTGCCTATTGGTTTCTCGAAATATTCAAAATATTCATTGTATAGCAATAAACTAACAGGCTTATGCCATTTGATTGTAAATCATTAACACAATACTTGGTGTCCTGTAACTGAAGTGTTAGGGCAGGTGCCCCGACCGGTCCACGGGCATGGGGACTACGTAGAGGTGTGAATTTATCATCCAGTTTTAATTACACAGTAGTTGTATTTTTAGTTAATAATTTATCTGATATTTTAATTTAGCTTTTGTTTATTTACATAATATCTATATAATCTTTTCTAGAAGCATAAAACCATTCTACATATATTCTACGTATAAGCAATGCAGAAGGTGCAAAGCAAGAGAGCAGTTGTAACGTAATCCACGCATTTCGGGCTAGCGCCCCCGATTAACTCCCTATCTCTCATAGAAATTGAAGCAGGGAGAACGCTGACACAGTGTATCGCCGTGTGTTTAAGCAGTGAAGCCTCGAAAAAGTAAGGGCGCTTTGCGTTTGTACGGCAAAAAGCTAGATCATTTGTACGTCTTCATACAAACATTGTGCATTCGACTCTGAAATTGAATTTGATTTGACCCGTTTTGCGAAAGAGTATGTGTAATTTTCACAACAGAGTGTTATTTTAGTGCTCCACTCAGATAGTGTCCGAGTTGTTCCTGGAAAATGCCATGAAAGAGCAACCCTCCGCCCCCCCCCCGTTTCCGACACACACCTACTTTTGTATAATACTTCCATATTAGTCTGTGCATGCAGTTCATAGTTTAATGTTAATGTAAAAAAGTGGGTAGTAGTTTATGTAAGATAACAGATCTTATCTGAGTAACTCAAACTGCTGGACGGTAAAAGAAACATTTTATTGTATGGTATTTGCCTCTTCCAAGACTGTTGCAATGTAAAAGTTGAGATGTAGAAACAATAAAAAGGTTTGAATAGTATTTTATGAGGTACTCCCCATATCACACATCATCCCCCCCCCCTCTCACCTACATATCCCCTCCCCAGGACTTTTCCTAAATGTACATGTCCTAGTATTATCCGGCTGGGACTGAGATATCTTTTCACACTTTCAAAGACTACAGTAACTAAGTTTATATTTGTAGTAAAGACTGGAACAAGATATTCGATCAAGACAGAAAATGGCGGGCAGGATGGGGCGGTGGTAGTGGGAAGGGGAGAGGAGGTGTTGAGGTAATCTCTTTTAAGCGACAGAAAATGTTAACGGGTTTTCAAGTTACAATTCCAACCATAGATAGCTTCCAAGTTACAACATTTCCAAGTGCTAGTGAGGGACGGATGGAGAAGACACTTCCCGACATCCGTATAACTCTTTGGATAATGTATTGTGCTACATCCCCCTCACCCGCACTAACCTTGATGACTTGTTTGGCTAGAAGACAATGGCTGCCCGCTGCCCTCTATCATGCAATGCCGATGAATTTACCTTGAATATATTATTGGCCACAAATAAACCTATACTACTACTCAATGTTGTGATGGCTAATAACTATTGACACATAGGTCTGTTAAAGGGAATATAGGTCTGGGCTGTACCCAAAAATGCTAAAATGGCGGACAGTGTTATAGAACTAACAACTAGTAACGCAGATATAACAATTCGTTCACAAATTCGGAGTATGTTTGTATGATGTTTGTGCATACACCACTTACACAAGGACCCAATTGTGTCTACAGTGTTACATTGGTGAGACGGAAGGACTAAGGGAAAAGTGTGTCACATAATTCTGATACCCTAAAGTGATGCCTCATTTTGTTTCACAAAGACCATTTACGGTCATATTTTGATTTTACTAGTACAGTCTGATATAGCCTAGTACTGTATCCATGACCAATCTAGGGAAAGATAAGATATAACAGAAAACCGCAATCGCAGCAGGGTCAGGGCAAAATGTTGCGAATGAAAAAATAGATCTTAGACAAATATAGGTTAAGACGCAAATAGTGAGAACATTGAACGGGGAACTAACTAACTCAAAATGTTTTTATCCACATATACAATTCTGACTTAAGTTATGAGGGGTATAGCTTCGTGTGAATTTCAAATACACAATGGCAAGGCAAAGTTGCAGCTTTGTTGCTGAAGGGAACATTCAAAACACCAAGATCAAAGTTTGAAGTTGATCCTACTCGAATTTAGTGAACACTTTATCTTGCTCACTGAGGTCTGTATTATTGGTCACAAGGTCGGTATTATTGTACAGTAAAGACGATTTCTTTGACGGTATCTAGACACATTTGTTTTTCACATAAGCCTCTATTACCAGTTCCTCTCCTCCCGGCGTCAAAAATACTCGTTTTGTTTTGTGCTGTTAATATTGCGTTGATTTGTCTAAACCATGCAGGTTGAAAAGTATATCACGTGATTGCGTATAGACGTTACAATAGGAGTGATCATGCCTATTTAAATGAAGTAATTAACTATATCAACTCAACCGACAGGCACGGCAAGAACAAACAAACCAGTATTTGAATACCTCTTTTCAAACTCACTAAAGCTGATAATTTTTATTGCCATTTTAAACTAGATATTTTAAGTAATCAAACTTTGTCAATTCCAAGGGACTGTTTGAGGGCCGCGTCAAAGTCAAGTTCATTCTAACAATCGAATCGACACTTTTGAGCTTTACGCTGCATTATCTTCGTGGAATTTTCTCTGTAAGGGCTTATTGTGTTGGTGCGCTTTCTTACCACTTTACAAGTCAATACCTTATTTGTTTTGGAAGTGAAGTTCCCCGCAGGGAGTTAGCTCCGAGACAGAATTAACGTACGAAAAAAATAAATCAACGAAAAAAATGTTTTTCACTTAAATGCCATATTTGATGGTAATACAAACGGACTTTCTGTGTTTAATTTTTTTCCCATAAACAGACGTGAAGGTGTACCCATATTCGACCGTGGAATAAGAAACAGTTTTACAGGCCATAAAATTAAAAGAAATGACTTTATAGCGCAGTGTGATTTTCGACTGAAAAAAAATGAGAATGTGTAGTGATCCAATCTACTATATGCAGAGAGCTGTTGCCTGCATATAGTTTACATGGCTTTGCTCCGAGACAATACAGCATAGCTATTTCACCCCTGGCTAACTGAAGAATGATCAGATACACCACGCGGGGGAAGGAGCTGATATTTTAACCCTGGCCAACTGAAGAAGCTTTATCGATAAGAACGAAT
>KN883352.1:16905-30763 GCA_000934455.1 Apostichopus parvimensis | reverse complement strand
TCATCCACGATCTAACACGGATAGGGTCTCAAATAAGCTACTGTAAGGCTTCCTGATCCTTGGGTCTTTAAACTTAACTGAAATAAACTAACCTCCCTTTCACCACCTTGTGCCCTTAATAACATGCCTTGCCTAGGATAAAGTAGATTTAATCTTCACAGTTTAAAAGAAACGCTTCCCAAATATAATTCCTACGCCTCTTGACGTTGCTTAACTAGTGGTTAGTAACGAGGGTCAAATTGCCTAAAATGTTGTCTGTACGAAGGACCGCATCACTGAAGTTGAGAGGAAAACGGAGCTAACTACTTGAGCAAAGGTGTCCTTGTTAGCGGGCAGTGGTGTCCTTATTACCCGTTTCAGTCATATTTTGCGGCAATACATTTGAGCTTTAGAATCCTAGTACAGTTTGTTTGATAAGAAAGACAGTTTATTTTATTTTAGTATAAAGTCGTTTATTGACAGTGATATTTGTTTATGCTTCACTTATCGTTGAACTAAACAAATTGTTCTTACTATAGATCGTCAGTGTTTGTGACTCATCAAAATGAATCATTTCGTATCTACGTCATATTAAAACAATTCGCCCATCTATATTTGCTATTATTGCATCATATGTGTTTATACGGTGAAAGTTTCATGATTGTGTTTTTCTTGTCGACGAGCGTCTTTCTCGAAATCTATACGTATGTTATGTACGATAGTGTACATAGTAATGTCAACACTCACTGCTAATTAAATAAATGTTTCAACTTGCCAAGAATTGGGATGGAAAAATTAAAAAAGGTTAGTGGGAGAAAATATTTTAGTAATGTTAATAATTTACACATTTACAGTATTTGATAGAGCAGAGAACGAATTTTAAGGAAACGGTTTAAACAATAGTTTTGTTTTTCTTGCAAAATTTAATTATTTAAGAAAAGTTTTAATAGTATAGGTACAAGTAAATAAACACAGAAATAGATAAATAGAAAAATGAGTATTGAAAATCTGACTGACTGAACTAGAATCCTGTTAATTTAAATATAGAAACAATGCAAGCTAGATATGATATCATTTTATAATGCATGGTATTGTGTAGTTCGAAACTTAAAACTTACGAAAGTCCCCCTCCCGACCCCCCGCCCCCCCCCCCAATTCCCACATCGTTGTTCTCCCCTAACGTGCAGTAAGTATTTGTTCATATAATTTTCATTCTAGTTGCCTACATTTCGAGTCTATTTTAACCCCCACCCCACGCCCTCCACCAAATAAAGCACATGTGGTTAATAATTGATACCCTAACACTATTTTAATCACATGTCTTTGTAGTGTATAAAGCTAATCGAAATAATTAAAAAGAACAATACAAAAAAGAACAATTACACCAGACCATTTTTATGAAACACTTCTGCATCAACAAAGTTTAAATTTCTCATAATTTCGTCAGTGGCTTAGTATAAACCTTGTAACCCCTTTCCAACCCTCTCTGGGTCAATATTGTAATTAGAATATCTCGACTCAGTAACACCGATCATGCAGGCAACTTTTCTCTCTGCAATAAAATATTTCAACACCTCTGTATATCTTCCTTACGCTAACGTAATCAAAACACACGGAACCTAGTCGTGCGGCCACAAATACTTATTACGTAGATTTTTGCAACCGATGCAACGTCAAGTTTATGATTTTGACCTGCTTTTCACGGATTTTCCCGCCAAGTTAAAAATATGAAAATTCTCGATGTTGCTCTTTTCCTCTACAAATCATGTAATACCTTTTAAATATCCCAATCATATTGGGGGGGGGGGGGTTACATGGCTGTGAGGCGGAGTGGGGAAGTGTGACTTTAAAGGCGCCGTTACTTCCGTTATCATTTTACTTAAAAAGTTACACTAAATGTTGATAAATCCATAATTTTACGTTTTAAAAAGAAACTGAGCCTGCATTTCGACACGCCTCCATCTTTCTATTACTTTTCTTTCACTGACTACATTTCTTGTATTTTAGTGTATTTTAGCTTCATAAAACATATATAAAATGACATATAAATGTTAGAATACACCCAAAGAACGGCTTTAATCACAAGATTCATTATTTTTACTTATCGACCACATTTGCTCTAACTGTCCGCAATCTGTCATGTAACCACATCTCAAAAATCATAAAATTGTTCAACGTTTATAAAGAGAAACATTTTTTTCCTTCTTTCATGTCGACTGTGTTCATCTTGTAAACGTCACTTTTCAGATGTGACCTGCTTTCTGGTTGTCCTAATTCCCTTTTTTTCAACATTTTTATAGCTCAATTTTGTGGGCCACCATAGCCAACACCTCAAACAAGACCCTGGCAGTTTTGTTCCGCCATTAAAATGTCCAGTGACACCCACCTATTTTTCTTTTCTGTTTTTTTTTTATTTCTTGGTTCCAAACCGGACCATATAAATCGTAAATCTAAAAATGTAAAATTTGCAAAGGTCATCAAATTTTCTCTTTTATATGCTTTATCGCCCAATTTTTGGGTCGTGTTTTCTTTCAAACCATCGAGTTCGTTAAATATGTTTGTATCGTCACACTTGTCGACCATTGAATAAGAAAATGATTGTAAATAAATTTGAAATTATAGTGCAAAAACGTATGATGTGAACGATGTAAGAAATAAACTTGAAAAGTGTCCAATGATATGGTCTCACTTCTGCTGCTGGACTTGGGGATATGTAGCCCCACTTGATGGAAGCCAATTTATACCTTGAATTTTCAATTCTTTGTAAATATTCAGTTCTAAATCTTTCTTGTTAATGTTTATACTTTCCTGTGATTTGGATAATTTTCCGATATAATTGACTCAGTCCCAAAATCACATATTACTTGAAAATACATTTATAAAAGTAACGAAAGGACATGTTTAGTTCGTTTCAAAAGAAGATCCGATTTTGTGTAATAAATATTAATATCTTTATAAAGGAGATTTGAAATATTGATAAACCATTCCATTTCTTATGTAATCTCGTTAGGAAGCTTTTCTCTTCAATTTGACCACGATGGGGGGGGGGGGTGGGGGTGGGGTGCGGGCATCTTCCCCTAATCTGGGTTACCAATAGCTTGTCTTATCCAGAACATAAATCACAATAAACAAAATGATTCTGCATGGGAAGTCGTAACCTGAAAGGTCTTCAGTCATATTTAATAGTTGTACCGGAAATATATTAAATATGACGACACTGGCAGACCATGGAAGACACAAACATTAATATAGCTTTCGCACAAAAAAACATCATAGAACACATAAATGCATTCCAATAGTTTTCACAACTTGTATTTGTATTGTTTTGTTTTTCGATTGTAGTTTTAGATCCTCATGCAAGCAGGAACTCGCAAACAAGCCTCATTGGCTTATCTTGGCCGCAAGCTTACCGAAGTCAGTCTCTTACTTTCATATTTAACGCCCATGCGGAACTTGAGGAAAGCAAATCTACTTGGAGCTTTTGGAAAGAAAACATTTCACTGAGTTTTTTTAAGTCAATTACTTCTTTGTCATTGATTCATAATACATATATAAGGAAACAAGAATGTCTATTTTTATCTCATTTCAGAGAAATATCAACATTGAGCCTAAAGATCTGTAAGCTGTTAAAGCTGATTTATTCTATGTTTCGCTTGTAAGTTTGTTTCTCTCCCGATTTAGTAACCATCAAAATTGAAATAAAAACTAACAAATTCAATATATAGGTGCGAAATGTTGCAAAGTCTTCGTTTTATTAAATTATTTTATAAATATAACTACACATGAAATATGAAAACTATTTTTCAGTCGTCTCTCTCTCTCTCTCTTTCTTCGATATTATGACATCTTTATTTTATTTTCCATTTTTTAATTTTTTATCACCAGTATAAATATAAAAATATTTATAAATAGGACTATCCAAGACTTATAGCAATATAAAAAATATATAGGCTACATATAAATATAAGCGTAAAGATAAGAAAGCAAGATGTTAATACTTGGTTAAAGGCGTCAGGTAGGAAAATTTTTAGTCTACTACAAAAGCTCTAGTGTTTCTGTTTGAATAAATATTACAGCACGGTAAATAAAATGATTGCTGAATGATAAGTTATATTCTATAGATATGAGGATTGCGTAAATCTCTATTGTTTGTAAGTGCAAGATACACTGAATGTTTTGCACCCTACTCCCGTTGTCAAAACTTGTACCATAAAGAGGTATGACGTCATACATAACGCAGTGACCTATCACGTTTAAGCTTAAAGCCTACATATGTCATCATTGACCCAAAACATTAGAACGATACATACAAAGTGCCTTCATTAATACTTTGGTCACTTAAGTTACTCAGGTACGTCGGAGGAATTTAAGATTTTTTTATATATATTTTTTATTATTGTCATCTTTAATGAGGGTTGTCCTGCTCAGTGCAGAAGCAAGGCTTTCCAGAGGAGCCCAGAGGAGATTAATGTAATTATGTGTCTAGGTTACGGTGGCAAAAATGTTTAAATCTTTAAATTTGAGACTATGTGACATAATGATTTGACTTGTTGCATATTTACGGGGGAATACTGAAGACCTTTTTGTCACCATCGAACTGTCTGTATGTCTGTCTGTCTGTAGAATATTGTCTCTCCACCTTGTAATGCAATCTATATTTCAGTAGATTGTTCATGTATGTATTGAAATACCAAAATTGAATCTAGTCCTCATATACGGACAAACAGGATACTTTGCATAGGGTTGTATCTTGAATGGAATATAGGCTAACAGCGTAAAATGATCTGAACTTAGCACAAAGTACTTTTCCCCATGTTTATCTGACCTACCTATTTTGTCAGTCGCGTGTTTACACGACAAACAAATGAATAGTAAACATTAGTGTCTTGTGAAAAAATATTGAACTTTCTTTTCTAGTTTTCGTTATTAACAACTTAAAGATTGACATTGTATAAACACCATTCTATCTTTTGAACTGAACTATATTACTCAACATTTAGAAGCCGAGAAAACGCATGATAAATGATGAACTAGTTTGCTATTTGACAAACTCGTAATAATGAATGCGTCCTACTTTCAGACGTCTATCAAATTTTCATACATTTTTTTCCAATATGAAAGTGGATTACATTTATTACTTAAAATGCGTGAAATCCGTGAAAACATTACATTAAAATCGTGTTTTTGCGTCTACGTTTTGTGATGCAGCATAATTAAATTAAATTGAATTGTATTAATTTTACCTAAATCACCCGAAACAGATGATACAACAGGAAAGACGTTAAATTATGAAAGAATATGAAGCAAGTTGTGATATGCACCAGCAGATAGAAAACCCCATGTCTGGGTTCACACCCAGTTTGGGACATTTTTTTTCTATACTTAAGTGTCATGTCAGAGCACTCGTATTGTCAGTACGAGCAGTATGAATATCATATTTCTATCAGATCAATGTTAGGAACTGTTTGTACTGTCAATACTAGTGCTTTGAGAGCATGATATTGGAGTACAGTTTAGAGAGGTATTAGCATTAGGAAATTGTCCCCGACTGGCTGGGTTACATATAGTTCGATATGAATATGTATTTGTACATGTTCATATGTTTAACCTATGAATATGTTTACATATATGTATATGTATACAGGGTAGAAAACTTTTTAATAACCAGGCAGCGTTTGTGACGTAATTTACAACGTTTAAAGCCATCAACAGTGAAGTGAAATAACAGTGAGTTTATTAGAGAGATACCTGCCGTATCCGTCTGACACTCTTCTAGTGCTGTCGCCATTCGATTTAATAGGACCTATAATATCTTTAATTAATAAAAGTACTTGGCATATTCGAATTTGTATTGCAAATTATGAAACTACAGATTACACTGGCCAGAATTTAATATTTGCATTTTCAACGGCTGATATGATAATACGGTTTTATTTTAACAGCTTGATATCAGACATTGTTAACCGTTAAACCGTCACACCGTCACACCGTAACCGTTTATTAGAGAGAAACTGTCATCGAAAAACTCGACACAAAGAGATTATATTACCCATGATGCAGTGTACCATAGAGAATATATATGTGACATATTTACTTCCGTCATATAAACTGTTTCCGGGAACGTCCAGTTTATACTCCATATCTCTTTCATAGTTACGACAAGTCCATCAGGCGTCCATCGCGTGACCCCGGTTATATAAATTGCATGCACCCTGCGTATCTCTGTACTGCACAGTTCATAGTTTCGTTTTATACCGACTGATGTATGCACTATTTATTGACAATCTATTTAAAAACTTAAACCGTTTTAATTGATAATATACTTAACAGTTATGGTTTTTATAGGCCAATCAAAGACTGTCATTTTATCATTTATAAATATCAATAAGTGTCACTTGAAGTTTCGTAATTTATTTGTCGATCACAACAACCTGCCCTGTGATAAAATAATTTGCCGTCACCATCAAATCATCTTCCGCTATCTTATACCAGTTAAGCAAAAGCCCCCAAAGAACACGCTTTACGGTATTTTATTTATTTATATATATTTTTCTTGCTGGCTGTATATGAGCCTTGTACAACGAATCAATGGGGTTTGTAGCTTCCTTAAGGAAACATTTCATTAAACTCCAAAAGCCTCTTTGACAATAAGCACCTGGAGATTGAAACCTGACAATTTCGATCGAAATAAAGAAAAGAAAAAGAGAAGGGAATAGAAACTACCTTTACAAACGGGCGAGAGGAAAACTAACTTCTTCAACAAACTCAACAATCACAATCTCTTTTATCAAATACACAACGTTATTGTACGGCGTTCCATGGTAGCCTATAGATATTATTCTTTAGGTGTTACCATAGACTTTGTTAGGTGATAATCTGCTGTCAAAGACGATTTTTGGATAAAAGGCTTGAAGTGGTAGCACAATAGGAAAGGAAATAAGTTCTAAGATACTTCGTGCTTAGCCATTAAGACCGGGAATCATAAAAAAGCAGTCAACACCTGGGTTGGTCAACCAGAAGCATTGTTATATCCGCTAATATTAGCTGGACTCAATCAACTTAAAGAATACAACCGTTAAGAACAAATCAATAAAGATGGGGCCGGTTAAATACACAAGCTGTTTCTAAAACACTATAGTTTGCTTGTCACCGTTGACAAGTTAATCTGCATTCATGCCATGTTTTTGGAAGCCATCAAGTTTTAAAGTCTACAACAGATCTCTTCAGGAGATCAGTGACAAACGAGATCAAACCAAGGTTGAGATCAGTCAAAGGAAAGTTTACTAAAGGAGAAAATGAAGGGAAGGGGTGTGAGGACAAAAAAAAGAGCGTAGAAATGAGAAGCTCCTAAACAAATACATTAGCAATCTAGTTTAGAGGACGCAAGGAATGGAGTGAGACGTGTCCGTCCGTGTTAGACCAGGAGTCAAAATGATTTCTTATGCTATCCTCGACATCTTTTGTTTGATCAGGGAGCAAATGACATCTTCCTGTTTTTGAATAGCAGCAGGGTAAGCTAGTCTGGAAAGAAGCTTATAGCAATGCAATGAGTCATTCCATTTACTTTACTTTGTGTAGCATATGATTTGTTTTATTACTATATGTATAGGTATGTATATATAAGCCATTTGACATTAAGATAGGAGTTGGATAGCGTCCCCTCCTTATAAAATCCTTAATTCGCCTATGGCTATTCCATAAAGGTTCAGACCCAAACCTAAATCAATTGGGGGGGGGGGGGAGGATCAGGCCCCAACCTCAAGTAGTGGGAGAGGTTCAGACCCCAACCTAAATCAACCCAGTTGGGACAATTTTTTTTTTCTATACTGTAGTGTTATGCCCCGCTTCAGAGCACTCGTATTGTCAGTACGAGCAGCATGTTTCTATCAGATCAAGGTTAGGAACTGTTTGTATTGACAATACCAGTGCTTTGAGAGCATGATATTGGAGTACAGTTTTAGAGGGGTATTAGCATTGGGAATTTGTCCCAACTGGCTGCCTAAATCAGTGGGGTGTGGTTTGGAGCCCAACCCCAATCGTGGGGTGTGGTTCAAGCCCAAAATTCAAAAAGTGGGGGAGGTTCAAGCCCAAACCTCAAACAGTGGGGAAGGTTCAAGCCAAAACCTCAAGCAGTAAGGGGGAGGGGTTCTAGTCACAACCTCAAGCAGCGGGGGTGGTTCAGACCCCAAACTAAATCAGTGGGGGATATTCAAGCCCATACCTCAACTAGTGGGGGAGGTTCTAGCCCAAACCTCAAACAGTTGGGGAGGTTCAAGCCCAAACCTCAAACAATGGGGGAGGTTAACCTCAAGTAGTAAGGGGAGGGGGTCCTAGCACCAGCCTCAAGCAGTGGGGAGGTTCAAGCCCCAACCTCAATCAGTGGGGGGGGGGGAATTACTGAAACACATAAAAACTATCACAAAAAATTCAACAAAATTTTTTACTCTGATTGAATGAAGTTGAATGTGTCATAATATTGACCCCAAAAAAGTGAAACAGAACGTGAAAAATGATACTGCTCAGTTTAATAATAAGTGTGGACATAATTCTAGAAAGAAATTAGGCAATGAATGGAATAATTAAGTTACGAATATTATAAAATTAAAAAAATATATATTTTTGCAGTTATCAAGAAACTTTGCTTCCACGGAGAAGCTTTCGGGCAACTTTTTACACTAACTAAAAGATTTCCACATGACTGTTAGTTAGCGTTCATATACAACATATTATTTGTTCTTCTTCCAAATCTATACCATACATTTCCAACGATATTCATAGAATTGTTTGAAATCTTATCTTTGTTTATTTTGGCTGTGTACATGCTTCAACAAGTTCGTTTGTATTATTTCTTTGTTGTGGCTTGAGGCGATATAATGTCAAAGGTCATACATCGAGAAAAGTGCGTCATGTTTACATAACCGATCATTCGCGAAGAAGCTATCGTTAGTTAGTTTTGAATGTTATTGTTAATTTCATACATTGAAAGTAAGTAGGCTTCACACAAGACTGTGCCTTACATTGATTTTGTTAAGTTCTTTAAATGTATCAGTTTACCTATACCTCTGGCTCTGATACAGAAACAGACGATCCCTGTTAAAACCTCGGCTCTTGAAAACTAACTCCAACATTCATAGAGATTATAGGATGAAAGGGAAAATCAGTTTTGTAATATAGTGCAAGTATAATGGTGGTTTCGCTAACACAAATACGCTTAAACATAACTATACAGAAGTCGGTGACGTTTGAAGATGAAATGATGAAGATGAAATTGTGAAAGAAATAAGCAAAAACTAGGTAAATAGTAAAGCTACCCCCGATGTTAAATCTCTGGTTTGTATCACACAAAAACAGTTTATCGATCGCATCCATTCTATTCAAGAAAGTCAAGGGTATTGAACTGACAGGATTTTACGCAATTTATAACATTTTTGGTAATTTCACCAAGTTTGATGGTTTAAACGTTGGACGCAAAAATTGTGGTGTTTCATAGAAGTTTAGCTACCGCGATGTGTATAGCCTATATATGCTTAGGTGCAAGAAAGTAGCTTTCGTAAACTATAACCATCGTGTACCGTATATGTTATACACGGTAGAATTTTTATGTTATTTCCACGTTATGTAATTTTTTTATTTTTGTAACGACCCAGCGTATTTAATTTTACGGTTTTATACAGTCTGTATATATATATTCATTGAAAGTTTCACGCTGTACACATACCCGGTAAGTAGCGTACGTGTTGTTATGGCTACAATGATAACTTTGAAAAAAACATAGTGCCCGAAGTGAGCTTGAATGGAACATGTGTGAAGACGTATATAGATACAGACTGAAAAATTGTTTTTATTTAAAAACACGTACATTTCATTTTCTACACCAAAAGTGGGATAAATTGAAATATGATTATGCTACAGTTATTGGAATATTGATACCTTTCCCATCCCGTAAATACAAGTATTAAGTATTGAAGTATGAATATGCCACATTTATTGGGATATTGATATCTTTCCCATCCCGTAAATACAAGTATTAAGCATTGAAATATGAATATGCTACAGTTATTGGAATATTTATAACATTCCCATCCCTACATATAAGTATTAAACATTGAAATATGAATATGCTATACAGTTATTGGGATATTGGTAACTTTCCCATTCCGTAAATACAAGTATTAAGCATTGAAATAGGAATATACTACAGTTATTGGAATATTGATAACTTCCCATCCCGTAAAATTCCAGTATTAATCAAAATGTAACGAAATACAAAACATGTTGCTCTAAGTATATGTGCAACTATGTCGTCATGCCTCGTCGCTTGAGTAAGCCAGTATCTCGATAACGAAATCTATGAATTGCGTGGAGTGTTATCAAGATGCTTTGTATAGTTGTTCTTCTTTAATTATTCAACAATTAATTTCCTCTGAACTACCGGTATCCTTTATAAAAAATCTGCTCTTCTTCAAATTGTTGATCAATATATCCAAAGTGGACGTTGTCAAACAGGGGAAAAAATTGTACAGGATTTAGGTAACTCGGTGTCGGCTTTTATTGTAAAATTTTACAGTACTGTTTTAGACATTAGCTGTACAGACAATTCCTACTGCAATTATTCCTCTAATTGATTCATTTTTGTTAAATAATATGGTGTTCCTTTCAAGTGTTGCTTTCGTTGGTAGCAGGTTCAGAATGCCATGTGCATTTCTCGCTGTACAAGAAACAGTTTAGGCTATGAGAACAATCAACTGGCGTGGGAGCGATAACTTAATAACAGGCGGATTACCTCAGCAAATCTCTGACCCGTTTACTATTCTTTCAATTAACTAACATATCCTGTTTTGTTCTTTTGCATTGATACATTCGTCCATCACATTTAACTACTTCAATTCTTAACTCTTCATGTTTGTATTCCAACGCTCAAACTATTATTGTCGTGTTTTGGATAAAGAACAAAGTTTAAAAATTAAACAATAAATTACATAGTAAATGATTGCGGTTGCGATTTAACTTCTCTTGATGGGAACTAAACTTGAGAACATATGTAACACAATTATAGTCATTTTTATTTCTCTTGCTGCATCAATGTAAACATGATTTACCAAACGGTAGCCTTTATCAAATAAGGCAACTTACACTTAGAATATGACTAAGTTGCACAGCGCGTGTTGGCAAATATATTATGGTAGGATACATATTAAGGCTGAATGTTCACATCAGCAAACCATGATCGTTCTTTCAATATTCAATATTTGGTTAAACTTGGATTCTAAATTAATATCACGAAATTCAAAGAAGAAAATACGAAGATTCTCAGTTGTTGCAGTTTGATTGGGTCAAAATTTCTTAACAAAGTTTCATGACATTGAATGGCATTATCCCAAATGAAGAACTTCTGTTTTAAAAACGCGTTATGACGCTCATTAATTTTTAATATGTCCTTTATTTTCCTGTTTAAAGTTAAACATTAAATGTGTAATCGTAATGGAAATTCTTGTTAATTTATAGTTTCTTATTTTTATGATCGCTGAATTATATATAAGCCTCGTCTTGCAGTGTTTATTATGTATTTGATAAATTAGGGGCTTTTCTTTTTTTGGGAAAAACCCCGCAGAAATTCGATTATGAAATGTAACTAAAAAGCGACTTCCCGTGAACTAAATTGATCAATAAGTCGGCAATACACGACTGTAACTAAACGATACAGCAGTGGGGCTGAGTTTAGACGTAAAGATCAAGTCATATACAAACATAAGGACACTATACCGTACATAGACTATAGTAATTCGTGTACATTTAAATGCATTGGGAGAGGGGAGGGGGGGGGGTTTCTCTCTCTAAGGTAGGAGTTCTCAATCGGCGGCGCTGGCCAGATCCGGCCGGCAAAGATTGCAATCTGATCACCTGGAAATATAAAACAAATTGGTCCACAAGGTTGGACCAAGGAAGTTTTCTTGTTATACCTTCTTGGTTGGACTGATCGGGTTTGTGGATCCTTAAGACATGCACTAGGTTTTGAGAACCCTTTACGCCTAACCTACGCATTGCTGAACCTAGTTTACAGTGCGATTTTAATCTGTCCAGCCGTTTGCTTCAAGCAAAGCTTTCTTTTTTCTCTCTCGGCCTCGTTGAAAGTTATTTGAAAAATCCTGATCTCGGTCTTTGATGTTTGGTGAGAGACTTGTTTGCTTCCATATCTGACTTGACACCATCAATGGCTATATCACTTACTCCTGTTTATCGAATCTTGAATTCAGACAAATATTCGTAATCCTCCTACGACACTGAAAATGTAGAGCTAAACGTCACTGAATAGTTTCTGGGGGTTTGTTTTGTTGCAATTTTTCGAAATCTAAGATATATCAATAGGTTTAATTCTTCAGCTGAAATCTGTCAAAAGTTTCACAAAATGCAGTCCAAATTTAGATCTATTAGACGTGAATGATTGAAATTATTTGGCGCGCTTATCGCGATGTGACACTAACCTCTGGTTTCCTTTGCGGTTATCCTCTCTCTATATATATACCTATATATATACCTATATATATACCTATATATATATATCCCCATCATGTTATCCACCTCTGACCAAACGCCTCTTGGACGTCGAAATCCCTGATCCGACACGTTTGAAAATAATCATAAATGTTAGAGAATGGATGTGTAGTAAACCTCCCATGGTTTCTGGTTAGGGTAGCTGTGGTCGTACGCTTTGAAATGAAAAATGTCATGAATTTCGTAGAACGATTAAACTTAAGTCAACTGCATAAGAGCTTGTCAAGTTGCTTGTTTGTGTTCGCTTTCATATTTTTCTTTGGATATTTCTTTTCTAGTTTTTATTGTATATTTTCTACACTTTCTTGTGAAAACAACTTGTCTTAATTTTCATCCAGAGTATATACGTGTAATTTGCGAACACGTACATTTATACTTTACGGGTTCCTTTTTTTTGTAATCGGTAAATTCAGGCCTAAAACACATCGTATAATTAGGTTAAATCTTTTTGAAATTAGTGCAGTCACAACTCCAAAACTGAAAAAAATATTAACTGATTTTTTTAACCATAACAGCACAGTAGTAAAACGAAACAAAAAGAAGGATATAACAAAAATAATACCTCTTGAAAGCTAAATTAAAATCTTCCTAAAATGAATTGAATATTAAAGCATTGGTAGATGTATACTCAATATGCAAATAAATACAAATGTGTGATATTTTCATTTTCTCGATATGAACCGAAATAACCTAACCAGTTTGTGGCCTGAGCCTATCACAATACACTCCTCTTCTTAACCCTCTGTTGGCCTGAACAGAACCAAACGAGATTGGTGAAATTAGGGCAGTAACCAGCATGGTCTCTGCTTTACGCATTGTTCAAAATTTAACTGGACTTAATTTGGCTATTATCAGATAACATAAGCCACAGTAATAGAGATACAGTAGCCTAGCTGAGTGCGCCGAGGGAACCCGACAGAGTGTGTTGGTAGGGGACCGCTGAGGCCCGGTAGAGATTGGGGAACGAACACTCGACCAAATATGTATAGCCATATGAAAAACACAAGAAGTATATACCATGTCGATAGCAAGGGTTATGGAAACAATTCAATATATCATATTTTGTATAGTAAGTGGATCAATTAATCAAAACAAAAATATCAAACCGATAATAATATATTGTTCTAACAAATACAGAACAGTGCAATGACTTTTCGTTAATGACTTGACGTGGTGGTAATATTTTGAAAGCATTACCGCACGTGTGTATGTGAACTAATATATAAGAAAAAATCTCGGTCTTTGATGTTTGGTGAGAGACTTGTTTGCTTCCATATCTGACTTGACACCATCAATGGCTATATCACTTACTCCTGTTTATCGAATC
>KN883352.1:4816-16855 GCA_000934455.1 Apostichopus parvimensis | reverse complement strand
ATATTTTGAAAGCATTACCGCACGTGTGTATGTGAACTAATATATGAGAAAAAAACATACCGGTACTTATTTTGATATTACTGGTACAAGATATTTGAATGTTGGTCATTTTTTTTAATACATTACCATTCTCACCTTCCATTCATTCATTCATTCATTCATTCATTTATTCATTCACTCATTCATTCACACAGTTATTTGATCATTCGTTCACTCTTAATTTTTTGTTTATTTGTTCATTCGTTTATTCACTTTATCCTTCGTTCTTCTGTTCATTCATTCTTTCATTCATTAGTTTTACACATTATACATTGCATGACGAATTGACAAACCATCCTTTAAGTTTCCATCTTCTAAGATGCGGAATATAATATGAAACAGCAATGCTTGCACTGCTTGTAGTAGCGAAATGAGATCTTTGTATTTAACGAACGGTGTTATAAACTAATAATAACAAAATCCAGAGTGGTAAAAAATCTTACAATATTAATTTTTATTGGTAAACAAATAAAAAGTTACAAATAAACAACATCAAAAGGTCTCTAACAAACGTCGAGAATGGTGGGTTTCACACGATTTTCTCCTGCGTGTGACTCAGTTATATATTAGACAAATATTCGTTGCTACGGCAATCACATTCGAAAAGAGAATATTCGGCGCAATATTACTCTGTGGATGCCCAAAGCAAAGAATTAAATTCAAACACAAACACGGGGACTTTGGTCAACAAGTCAGCAAGATGTTTGCATTTCTCATCTTTTCTTTTCGTGATGAAAATATGTACCGGTACCAATGAAAGGCGAACATTAGTTAAAGTAAGTATACTTCAATAAGTATACTACACGTATACAATATACAGTAAACATACAATAAAAGACGATACAATGCAATACAATACAATACAACACAATACAACACAACACAATGCAATACAATACAATACAATAAAATACAATTTAATGCAATACAATACAATTAAATACAATTTAATGCAATACAATACAATAAAATACAAACAAAACAGTACAATACATTACAGAATACAATAAGTTGCTACGGCGAAAAGAGATATTACTATGTGGATGCCCATAGTAAAGAATTAATTTAAACACAACACAGGGACTTTGGTCAACAAGTCAGTTTTGCATTTCTCATCTTTCCTTTTCGTGATCAGAATATGTACCAGTAACAATTAAAGGCGAACGTTAGTTACAGTAAGTATACTTCAATAAGTATACTACACGTATACAATATACATTAAACAAGACAATACACGACAATTTTTACAATATAGCACCATACAACACAATGCCATACAATGCAATACAATACAATGCAATTCAACTCAATTCAATTCAATTCAATACAAGACAATACAATACAATACAATGCAATACAATACAATACAATACAATACAATTCAACTCAATACAATACATTACAACACAATACAATGCAATACAATACAATTCACTACAACAAAACACGACACAATACAATACAATACAATACAAAAAAAACAAAACAATACAATACCGAATACAATAAGTATACACAAACTATACAACAATAAGTATACTACAGATGCACCGTATACCTGTGTGCAAGTTCAGTATCACACGGTATCTGTACTTGTGCTAAGTTTTGAACTGAACAATTTCATTTGAGATTATTGTAACTGATAGTAAGAGTTTCGCCCAGTTTTTAAAATTTTGACACCGTGCTATATATACTCTACAAAAACAAGGTTGAAATTCTTAATCCTAGAAATATGGAAAAACTTTATGTTCTCGCTTTAGCTAACTTTAATACGTTGAAGCTTGGAGTCAAAAACATTTTCTAACATGGATAATATTCATTTCAATATTACTATTAGTAAATCAGGATATTATTACGGCTGTTATAGAGGCCCTAAATGTTGTCATTATTTTGAAAACACCATGAATGTCTAACATTCTCTAATATACAAAAAGCTTATTAAACACCAGCCTTACAATTTGGAGAAATGGGTCGGAATCTATGTAACTTGGTTGAGGGAACTAAACGAAAATTATTATTTTCGGAAGTTTTTTCCCCAAATAAACCTATAACTTGTCTGAACGTTCTGTTCAAAAATCAGACAAATTATTTCGGGCCGTTTTCTTTTTGCATCAGTTGTACAATGGCAACTGAAAATGAGCAAGGTTAGCTGGTTCAACAGTAACATCCGATAGCGGCACCACATTTAGGGTTAGGCACCGCATTTAGGGATAGGGTTAGGCACCACATTTAGGGATAGGGTTAGGGCTATAAGAACCGCATTTAGGGGTAGGGTTAGGGCTAGGCATCACATTTAGGGATAGGGTTAGGGTCGAGCACCGCATGAAGGGATAGGGTTAGGGCTAGGCACGACATTTTCATAAACAAAAGACGTAAGCTATGCATGTCAGGCCCTTGTAATTTAATCTTTTGTTCTCTTATATCTGTAAATCATGCAAAAAAGAAATAGGATTCTAACAACTGTTACATAACTAAAATCAAAGGTGTCGAACTGTTTCCTTTTAAAAACGTGAACGTGAAAAAACAGCAAATTTCTCAACGTTCTCTGTTTTTTTTTTGGCTTAGTTTAGTTTTTTGTAAAGACTTAGTTGTATTTAATAAATTTACATCTGCCTTGATCAATAGTCTATGAAAAAAATCATAATGAACACTCATACATTCTGATCATGTGGTTCAATAAAAAATATAAAGTTAAAACATTATTTTGGATTGATTTCATCTCATGTACAATATCTTAGACAACCGATCCCAGTGTTCATGAAAATTATAATTAAATTTAAAGAAAATAACAACAAAAAAGTAAATATGTAAAAAAATATTTAGTGCATTAAGTACAAATAATGTTGCAGCCCGTTAGTTATACACACGTAATCATCTTCCTTGAATTTTGGTCACAGATATTAGAGAATGATGGAAATATTTTTTATGAATCTTGTTAGTTCCTATTAATGCGTCAATGAACGCCAGCTTTCTCGGTTTGGCCATACATGCTTGATACCTTAAAAAAAATCCCAATGATTAGATAAAATTGAAACCCATTATTTTCTACAATTAAAACAATTGAAACTATACAGTGATATAAATATCCATTTCTGAATAACAATGGAAATCATAACCGTAAAAAATTTAATTTCTACAAATTTGTCACTACTTTACAATATCAATTCTGCACAAAAAAGAATAGAAAGATATTTTTCCAGTACGACCGAGAACATATTCATCCAAATAGATTCAGAGATTAAGTTACCAAATTTATTGCAAGAATAAGACAAATTTAACCATTTTTTTTCCATTGTAAAAGCGTTCAAAATGGTCCCAAATTTCCTCTTTTACCGACTGAATTCGGCAGGATGACAGAAAATATTCTCTCGACTTGGAAGGGTCTAGTACTAGAAGTAATTGTAACCTGTGAATTAGTTGTGAGGATACAATGCGTTTTTCTCTTTACACGGCTTCTTTGCAACTTCCGAAAATTTGCTTCTCCGATGAACTTCAAGCGTCTTACAAATTCTTTCTAGTCTGCTATACATCCGTACCTCTAGTTTTTTAAATCTGTGTATAAAAGTAAGTTGGCCTGACGTTTCGATCCTAGCAGGATCTTCTTCAAAGGCTAAAAAAAATAAAATCTGTGTTTGTATCTTTGTATTTGTGGAACGGCAATAAGCAAATAATTCAAGTTAAAGAATTGTTATTTCGCAACAAATTGAAATGAAAATTGTCATAAATAAGAAATTATTAAAAATATGTTCCCAGCCCCTCCCCCTCCCCTCCTCCGTGTATGGTTATACCCCAGTCTCGATTGATTATGTAATTTCAATATTTATATAATAAAATCAATATTCGTCAATACATAGCAGTATTTGTGTAACGGATCGCGTTCCAATCTTTTCTATGTTACGTTACAAAATAAGATAACATTGTGTGTGGATACATTAATGTTCTGGGACTTAAATAGGACTAAAGAATATTCCAAAACAGTCAAAAGATTTACTCAATTCGAGCACAACTGAATATGCTGGTAAACTTATAGATTCATCGGTGAATTAAATTATATTAATTGCTTTAGGAATACGGTTTTTCAAGTTATATTTTAATTTATAGAAGGAAGACACTCAACAACTCACACAGCATTGATTTTAATTCATTAAATAAACCTAACAACTAATATTTATGGAATATAGAAAGATATCTACCAACTTGAAGAAGCGTTCCTTTTATCGAGAAACTTAGGAAGAAAATTGTAAATTGCAATTGTTATACAAACTATTCTTCATTATAGTATATCTGAAATATGCCCAGAATGTTAAGTTAAATTTGAGAACTCCTGTCTCCCTCCGAAAGTTCCTTTTTATATATTTAACACTGAGATGTTTTGGCACTTTTGCAACAATTTGGTAACGCCACACGGAGTCTTTTTTGATTATTAATGCTTGAAATAAAACTTGCAAAGAACTGCCAATCATTTATTCTTGTTTCTCTGTGAGAGTATATATAGGACATTAACTAGCTCCTATTTTGAAGCACACGGAGCCTGGGCCCGTCTTTGAAGAAGAAACAATAAATGGTTGCCAAAGTCGCCACCTTGAACTCCTCTGAGAACATACCATCGGTAATCCAAGATACTTTGACAAAGAGATTTGTTTTCTTTACGCAAGGCACATTGGTTTATTTATTTTTATTTTACCTACTTATCATATTCGGGTCAAAAGATTGTTTATTAATAACTATATGCGACATATATATTCCATTCAACAAACATATACAACGGGTATATCTCAGATTACTTAATTTACTACTTTGCTCAATAAAACCTGATTGACAGCCGATATGAAATATAAACAACTTCAAAACAAATCTCGTATGTTGTTTTTGTTCTTTATTGGCGTCGATTCAAGCTCTTCGCAGACTGGCGCCATACCTCCTAAACCCCCCCCCCCCTATGCACCTACATAGTCACTTTCACTAACCAAACCAAATACACCTACATCCACATAGTCACTCTCACTAACTAAACCAAATACACCTACATCCACATAGTCACTCTCACTAACTAAACCAAACACACCTTCATCCACATAGTCACTTTCACTAACTAAACTAAACACATCTACATCCACATAGTCACATTCACTAACTAAACTAAACACACCTACATCCACATAGTCACTTTCACTGACTAAAATAAAGACACATACATCCACATAGTCACTAACTAAGAGTATGGTCCAATGAATGATGAATCACTATCCACTATCCTATGTATATATAACCTCAGCTGGTCACCGATTATTTAAACGTAAAGAATGAAGAAATATACTCAAATAATTCTGATTAGACCTTTTATTTTGCGCATTTCATGACCTATCTAGCCTATAGTTGACGGCTATCTCTGCCATTCAGATGCCACAATACCTTGCATAGTGTGCGACCAGGGATCATACGATTTCCAGAAAGCTTCTTCGTTAGTTTTTGTATTAAATATTTATTAAAAATTTATGAACTTTAGGGTGGACCACACATTAAACCAGATTAACATAACATGTGACCTAATTTGCATATAAGAATATGAACTTAATTGTATGAACTTTTGGGACTAACGAACGGCTAATTATGCATTTGTATGGGTCGGTGCGGGTGGGGTGTCGGTGGGGGAGGAAGGACAACCAGGAGAACAACGCAACACTCTTTTAGACCTTATGTCGTCCAGGGGAGGGGTCTAATGGTCACACGGATGTTGATTAATTTCAAAATGGTGCTTTTTATGGCAAGTTTTGAAACAACGTTGAAGAACTTTCTACTTGTTTAGCTTGTGCCGCACATACAAGTTATATATGTACTGTCCGCCTGGATTTGTTTGTAATATTTTGTATGCCAGTAGGTGGTGGGGGTGGGGGTTTGTAAGAGTTACTGCGCCCCTGTGGAAGACATCAAAACTTTATAGACTTTGTACAGGATATGGAAGCAAAGTTACCTCAGCAAGGTCGATGACGGAGAAGTTGCATAGCACGATGAAAATCAGACAGATATTTTAAAAATGACCCAAAGACACAAATTATTACTGTTATCAAGTTATAGATATCGATTCTAATTATTCATTTTGATATCTATTGTCTTACTTTTGATAGATTTCTCAACTTAATTGTAATCAAAAGCTCTCTATTAAATATTAATATTTCTTCAAACTGTGTTATGCCCGGTGTAACTTGTAGTCGATTTTATTCAATGAACATTTGAGAATTTGAGACTAAAAACATCTTAATATTCATTTCTGTTTAATAAATGGTTACGTGTCCGAAAGATTGTTGCATCATATATAGAAATGAATTCTGTTAAATTATGTTTCTAAAAAGTGATTGCATTACTTTTACATAAAAAAAAATGGGAGTTGGGTTTATTGCGATATTTTGAAACCTATTGAACTATAGATATGAAATAAAATGTCAAAATTTCAAAAAGTTCGAAAGTAGATATCAGATCTAGATATGAGTTTGTTAATAGTAAAAATTAATATTCATATATGGACATAAAAAAATTATTCATGATGACGTTATAAATGATATGAAAACTTCCAGTTAAACACAGATCATAACAAAAATATCAATCTCCGTAATTTCGAGAGGAGGTTAGAATTATTTTGATTCATTACTGGAAAAAAATAATCAATATTTGTAAGAATAGAGGGAGAGAGTAGTAAGACATGTGCCTATCAAATTATAATAATATCTGGAAGAGACATAATTAAAGATAAGCAGTACTGTCCTAAAATATGCTAGAAAGTAGAAGAAACTGGTCACTCGATCACCGTCAAAATTCAACCTGCAGATTTTCAATGTCACCTTTCTAATGTGTTATTATTAATTTGTCATATAATTTCATTATCGTCAATTTCCTAAAATACATTGAAAGGTCGGAACAGAAAGATATGTTTCTTGTAGCATTAAAACAAGTGATACTAATACTGATGACTTTAAGAGTATTTGAATATCACTAAAACAAGATTGACTTGTCATTTAGCCTCTGAAGAAGATCCTGCTAGGATCGAAAGGTCAGGCCAACTTACTTTTACACTAAAATAGATAGTGTCCGGTGATGAACGGTATATATAGAGAGACACTCTTAAAGGACTAAACCGGTTATTAATATTGCTAAAATGAAAGTCAGTGTCAATTTCGATATTTATGTTTTCTGTTCTACTATAGGCAGTATTCTCCTCATGTATGATATAAATGTTTTAAAATTTCATACATTACGACATTTATTATATAGCTACCTCCCAATTCCCCTCCCTCCCCCCAAAAAACATAATTATAATTCAAATAAATTTCATGGACGTAACTTTAACTTCAACTGTGATAATCATAACCACAACACACGTTTTTTTTAAACATCTTCATAGTTACCAATTTTACAGCTACAGAAATTTTTCACCGCATTTATATAACCACCGGTGTCAGTATATGGAATTGTTAAGATAGTATGCTGCCAAAAGAAAACTATACTTTCGTTTAAATCTAAATTGAAATCTCATTTTGCTTCGTGATTATTGTTTCTATGTGTTGTTTTTTATTACTTTTCATCTTTCATTGTTCCTTTATTGTTTCGTTTTCTGTCATTATCCATTGTATTTTTGTAAGAGGGGGACTGCTCGTAAAAGCTCTGCTTCTGCAGTCCTCCATTACACCATTTTGTAGAAATATGTTGTACTTTTGTATATTTCTTACTGTAGAAATAAACTCAAACTCAAACTAACTTTAATAATTTAATAGCCTAAAGAACTAACGCGGTAGGTATATGGTCGGATGCAAAAGGTATCACCCATCATTGTCGACGTTAATTGTTTCAAAAATTACCTTAAAACATAAACAGATTTGGATAGTAAACATATAGTCATTTACATCAGTCTTCATTTTTGTTGAGAATTGGTAACAATACTAGAAAGTAGATATACCGCAAAATATATATCACTGCCAATTGACTGACCACACAGCGTTCACAGAAGGGTTTCGAACAGACCAAAGTGTTCAGGGAATGTTTCACCAAGACATGCAAGGAAAAAATTTCAAAAAATAATTAAGAAATAAGACCATTATTTAACTCACTTCTGACCATTTAAATAAAAATATTGTCTTTGTTTAAATTTAAATTTTGGAATTAGATCAATCTCGTAAAAATAGACGTAAAAGCAGCTTTTTGGAGAGATTTGTCGGCAAGTTTTTCCAAACTTTATCAGAAATACTCGAGATAAGATTGTACTTGCTGGCACTAGAACACTCGCCAATGGAAGGTTCAGGATAGAGTGAGTATTTAAAAGAACCTGATTTTAATCTTTATCGTCAGGACACTTTTCATAGTAAAACACAGTAACAAATTAAACTGGGCTGGTAAGGTAAAAATTTCCATTGATATGAGATTTTAGTTATAAAACAGAACAAACAATTCATCCAAGTCTTTACTGAGAAGGCTGCCTCAAAAGAGTAATATATAAATGATCCTCCCAAATAGATATACTAGAGTGTTTTTTGTTTTACTGTCATCAATTAAATTATTGCATTCTACTCGTCCTCTACATTGACTATTATTGAACTACGGTTCAATAACCAATCGATGTATCATGCTGCTGGTAACAATCCGAATCAACTTTTTCACAGATCTGCGAAATTCGTTGAGATTGTAAAACATTTCTTTCTTTTTGAGTTCTTCTCCTTACAAAAATAACCAATTCTTGAAACATTCTGAAGTAAAGGAAGGTTTAACTGAAGATATACTCTTATCCGTCGACTGAACAATTTGACAGATGTTGCAACCATCGATGGGGCTAAACATTGTCTTGTCGAAGTAACTATATAATGCGAATTTTATCATTTACCAAAACTTTAAAGTTACCGACAAAAGGGCAAATTTATTCCTATATGCAGAGGAAATATTTCAAGGATTAAGCTGAGTTAAACTTATCGCGCGAATCTCCTTGAGTTGTTACCATTTATCGAAGCAGTGTTTCTACTGGTTAGAACACTATGATTGTATGACACCGTGTAACATCTACAATACAGTTCGATATTATGATACTATTCCTGAGGTATATGTCTTAATAAAAACATAATGATATCATTCTAGATTAACAGTAATAATTAAACGTCATGTTTAAGTCGGTAAAATAATATGGTAGAATTATAACGAGAGATATAAATACAAAGGGAATCTTAATAAAAGGTTTCTCTAAAAAATATTTGAAAGGATCACAGGAAATTTAAAAATGAGAAAGTTTGAAGAATTTAAAACGAAATTACGTTACTGAAAATTAGATATACAAGCGTTTATTTATAATAAAAAAATTAAGATCAAGTTTATTTCTCTCGGATGTTGTGTAGAGATGTATTGACTATGTCAAGTAGAATTCACAAATTTAACTGTTATATAAAAAAGTAACTATATAATTTCTCCAAAAAATGTGGATAAAATTTGGGAAGTTTTTAGCTTTTTTTCCGATTATCAAATACTCTTCTTTATATAAGTCTTGCACTCCATCTCACCTCTAAAGCTACACTCGCTCCATCCAAAACAAGCCCTGAATAATTTTGTTTTTTTTATATAATTTGAACGAGATGTATGTTTAACCTTTTTCTTATACACAAGAGACTAAAAACAGTAAAATACAAAATGTTGGAAAAAAAACACATTGAAAAATTCAATATGAGGTAAAAATATGACTTTTCATTTGCTCTCTCAGATTATATAAAAGAACGAAAACCAACACATAATGACGTTATACAATGTATTTGATCCACTTACATGCGAAAATTATTATAAAACCATTACATACTATAAAATATAAAAATAATATATATATATAAGCTATATACAGCTTCACTTCTATTCTTTTTTTGGAAGCAAAAATTTGTTAGTGTTACATTGAATGGATAACATAGGAATACATGTTACACTTAATGCATTAGATACTTTGCGTTCTAACCTTAACTGGCTTGTGGTCTGGAGTAATTTTGCTGTCCTAGGAAGAAATTCGTCAACTTTATCAGACCGAAAAATCGGGGTTTTGGTCTCTCTCTCTCTCGCCCTCATACGTCCACTAACTGAACAAATACATTGAATGTTTGACAAAATAATATCTTAAGAGTAACGAGAGGAAACAAAGGATAAATATCTATTAAAGAAAAATGCTAAAAGCCGGTCTAGAAACATCATCATTAGCGTCATCATTCTGTAAGAAGCGACGACAAAAAGTCCCTTTGCCGTTTTTTATTGGTATATTTTTATTTCTTTACAACACAAGTTAACGAAAAGTACACTGAATCTGTAGTGCTTGTTCAACATTCCTTTTGAAGTGAGGGGTTTTTAGGTTTTGCTTGAACTTTTTTGGTTTTAAAACTTAGGCCAAATTACCACTTATGGCGCCCGGCGTCTGGCAAACTGAACCCTACCAGAGCATACCGCATAAAACACCAATATTAAAACTACTCATTAATGTCACGAGGTATGTTAAGTGTGGTCATAGTTTAAAGGAAGATTCATTGACTTTATTAACAACATTGTATGTCTCTAAGACCCTCTATGATTTACCGTGTGACTCCAAGACTAACATTTTAATATTTCATAACACATTTAGGGCGAATAAATGTTTAGAAACGAGGCTGGACTGTATAAAGGTTATCCTTTTATGTTAAGGATATCATAGATAGTTGATAAAAGATATTCTGGTTTGTAAGTGGCTTTTTTTTTTTAAAAGAAGCTATAATATTGAAATCAAATGTGCCTTGTCTAACATTTCTATATTATGGGTCTTTTAGTGGACTTATGAAGTATGTGAATTCAAGTCGATTTTAATGACATGCAGGCATATTACTGAATGGGTCATTAAATTGACGGCGAATGAAATATTTCTGCCATCGATTTGAAACTTAGTCACAAAAAAGTGGTCCTGAAAGGATCAAAATATCAGAAAATTTTTTATAATCATTCTCGAACAGTTTAAAAAAAATCAATTTATTTGAAACTTGAGAATATGTCAGTACAATTCGATTTGATGAGCCACGTATTGTTTCTAAACTAATCAAAGTGTCGTTTGAAAAATATCCCACAGACAAAACCACAGACAGAAGGCAAGAAAATTCATAGAAAGACAGACAGACTGCTAGACAGACAGACAGTTTTCAAAGCCTGACATCAAAATTCCAGTAAGAAAAAATACTATTCAGCTTTATGATTACATTATATTTTTATAACATTATGTTTATTTCATTATTATTTTTATAGCTGTGACGACATTGAACGTCAAGATCATGTTTTTATTGAACGCCAAATGACGAAAAATTATGATGATTATAATGAAAGTATAAGAAGATGATATAAAAGTACAAGATGATTGTGTAAAAGTACAAAATTTTATTGCTCCATCTCTTTATTTTCAACATGCATTGTAAAAGTGACAATAATAGCAATATCTGACAATGAGAAATCGTTATAAGAAGACGTTGGAAAATATTAAGAAAATGCCCTCTTCTTTAAAACGAATATGAATATAGAAAATGCTAATACTATAACGTTTTTTATTATTAGAATGGAACATACCATATTATTTCTATTCTGTAAAATTCTTCGGTTTCTAATAAAAAAAAAGTACTTAAAAGTACGCGATGATTTTATAAATCTACACGATGCTAATTTGAAATTACAAGTTAAGACTGTAAAAGTACAAAAGATATTGTGAAAGCATCGTACATTTTTATTTGATCGTGTATTATGCGATTCTTGGCGGTCAATATACCTGGCTTTTTCCGTTGTTCTTCACAATGTCTCCTCCCATATAAACCACAGATTGTAAAGAGTTTTGCCTAGCAGTTTGCAATTTTGTTTGCCATACACAGAGATGTTTTGTGTATGGGTTTTGGTCTCTCTCTCTCTCGCCCTCGTACGTCCACTAACTGAACAAATACATTGAATGTTTGACAAAAAAATATCTTTTAGAGTAACGAGAGAAAACAAAGG
>KN883351.1:130306-141533 GCA_000934455.1 Apostichopus parvimensis | reverse complement strand
AGTCATTTTGTTTAGCTATTAAATTTGGTAAGTTTGACTAATATGGCATTTTTGCTATTTCTATTATGATGTTTAAAAGCAAGTGTGTTTCTTATACAGGGAACATGGGAAAGGAAATGTATGGTCTTGTGGTTGAGAGAGGATGATGATGTTTTCTTTTTCTTAGGGGGGGGGGGGTGATGATGGGGGGGTTCTTCCCCCCTCCCTGGTAGTGGGATTTATATAGACATTCAACTGGGTGCACCTACTATACCATATAGCCTTCAGGATATTCCAACAAAACATTTACAAAACTCATTGCAAGTTTGTATTAACTGGATGTTAATGTGTGTGAAACTTGAAGGAATTATAAGTTGATGAAGGAAATGAGGTCCAACTTTTGTTCTCATTTTATATTTTACCTATACAGGGGTGTCATGGCTCCTGCCACTTCTGATCTGCAGTGGGGGGGGGGGGGGGAGGGGGTTGCATTCAACCCGGGAAGAATTAGACCTTAACCTTACAGGCTAGGGTTAAAGGGTGTGAAGACTCGCGCAAAAAGAAACGTCTAATGCCGGTAATCTGACCTAGTTTGGGGCGAGTCGTCATTGCCTTTAACCTTCCTCCAGGCCTCCTTTTCTCAACCTAAACAAAGTATTTATTAGCAAAACCTAGCTTGCATTTAGGGCTAGGTATATAAAGATCTAACATCCAATCTAAATTTGCCTCAGAGTGCACCATCTCGCATTTTAAAATTTAATATTATTTTAGTGTAGGGGTGGGGGAAGGATCCACGGATACACTACATAATTGTAGGGTTGGGCTTCAATTGATTCCAGTGCAGCCCCCTTCTTTAATGAATTCTTTCATTAGTCTCTCGCCCTTCCACAAATATTTAGCCCCCTACCCGCCTTAATTAGTCGTGGAGAATTTTGAATTTGGACACCCTTCCCCCACCAGGAATGTTGTGCATTTCACGACTGGTCATGGCAAGTTAGCAACTATTTATGAGGTCGGACTCACCCATTACTTATCTCGTTCGGTTTTCATATCGTGCACTTTTGCATACGACACTAACCTCATATCAACGGTAGTGCTTCAGGCTTGGTACGTAACTACTCTTTTAAGTGATTGATTGCGTAAGTTTCACGTTTTGATTTGCACGCTCAAAAGATGTGTGAGCTCTTACGACACGGAGTCTAGTGTTACATTAAATATAGGTAAAAACTAGAAGATCTCCTAACAGTATAAGCTAACAGATCGGAAGTCACCTTAGTTCAAAAAACCAATCGAAAAAATGGCTGACACGGAAGCAATGCTCTTTCCATCTCAAGAATATGATATACCAGTCGGGTTGGCGTACTTGAAGCTTCCCGAAGCGATCTTGGAAATAAGTGAAGCAGTTGAGTATTTTATCATTCTTATCGCCAAACCATGGACATGGATTTGAAGGTTATACTAAGGCTTTCCATTCAGTAGAAATTGCATAACCCCGCTGAAGTAGAGTCGTACTAGTGCACCGATGAAAAGTAACTTCAATGGATAGCTTAGTAATCAGTTAACCTTTGTTGGGTAAAAGTACCCAATAAGTTTATTTCATTAAATCTTTGGACACAAAATGCTCTGGATTGGATTAAATGCATGATTAATAGCATACTAGTAAAAAGTAACCACAATAAGTTATGTAATAACATGCTAATATGAAGCAACCCAAATAAGGCCTAGGCTTATGAAATGTATGTAGGCCTTTAGTAATTATAGAAGTTAAATTGTAGGCCTCCTAAATCTGTAAGAACATTAGAGTGCATTATGTTTGGACATAATAAACAGAGGAACATGGTTGTGCAGCCCTCCCAGTGGAGCTCAGTGTGTTTGGATCATGAAAGTTTTAGAAAGATTTGTTGACACCCTTGTTCATTTGTGCTTGCTGATGTATTGAGAATTTGTTTTCAATGATTTTTGGTGTTCAATGGATATCAAAATATTGACAATAACCAGTTATTGTATTCGATCAATAAAGCAAACTCACACCTTTGATAATCGCTAGTGAACCGTAGTTCTGAACAAGGTCATAATTCTATATTGTTAACAAATTTTAAACCAAATAGTTTTTTTGTTTTCTCACTCTACAAAGTATTCCCAAATGTTGGAAAGTAATTTAACAAATTGAATGCCTCTTGGTAGAATAATGCATTGAAGGGGTGCACGGTAAACAATAATAAGAACTTGTGGCAAGCAGAAATGTCAAACATTCTCCTAAGTAGCAGTTGATAAATGTTAAGACAGGTTGTGGCAATTGACGAGTACTGCTACAGTAGTCGAACAGCTGTCATAAATTTTTATTGGTGCTGATCGATAACGCAGTGTGTCTGTTGATGCCAACTGCTACCGACTAATGAAGCACTTCGTGATTGGTTAGGATGTTTGACCATTTTTAGTCTCCCTCGTAAACCGTAGTTTAGGGCAGGGTTTCTTCAACTGGGGTGAACATGCAGACTGGCTAGGCTGGACTCCAAGGAGTGTGAATTAGCTACTGCAAGTGTATAAAATACAGTAGGCATTTAACAACAAATTCCCTGAAAGAGTATCAAGGTCATCCACAGCTGGTACAGGGGACTGTGCAAAAGTGGTTTCCAATCGCTAATGGGTGTTATTAGTGGAAAATGTTTTAAGAAACCTTGGGTTCGGTTTTACACAATTTAAGACATTTCAATAGTTATAAGATTTATATTTGAAAGTTTTTATTTCGTACAAACCCTCTTCCTCCTCCCCCTTCCCCTCCCATTCCCTTCCTATCCCCCTTCCCATCTCCCTTCTTTTTTTTTAACTGTAGCTGTTTAGAAGATCTGTGAGTGTTCTAACTAGTCTAGATAACCTCTTAAGAGCATAACTTTCTGGTGCCAATCAGTTTTTAATTCGTTGAAAAAATCCCATTAACCAATCTACAGTATATGGTGAATGATATCTTTCCATGGAACTTAAAAGGCACTCAGAGTACATCAAGTGTTACAGATTCATTGCATCCTAAGTGTACATGTTGTATAATATAAACTGGTGTGATCAGATTCAAAAGAACGGGTGATTGACCATTGTATTACTACTAATTGATATCTTGTTGTATTCAGGTACTGTACATTGTTTAAACACAAGTTCATGAAAGTGGTGTGAAGGACATGGTTTGGTGCTGCCAGTTTTTCCAATGAGTTGAACTTTGCACCTGTATGGGTTGATTACCAATATAGTGTGCCACCCTAGTATGATATAGTGAACACTACAACCGATATCATTGGCCTGTGCAGTATTAGAGTTGATACACTCTAAACTGTAAAGTAAGTTTTGCATCTGGTCCACAATTTCACAAAACCAAACAAGTATTGCACCAAATGAGGTCAGGTTTGATCAAACTAAGACACCCTTCCACAAAGTGCCATAAAGTGAATAATCTGAATAATAGTGAGTGCATAAGAAACTTGATATTCGATTTCAGAGTAAATATTTAGATACCGGGGTTGAATATATAGACGATGTTCATTTCAAATTTTAAGGAAACCAGAAAGACCAGAATTTCAAATTGGCTACATCTGCATTTTACATTTTAAAAACTGTAATATACAGTAAAAAAAAGTGGCTGACGAGTGATTTATAATAATGAGATTAATGAATGAATTTCTCCTTCTAGTTGGATGTCTTTATGTTGCTAACTTGCATTGTTACTTTTGAGTAATTATCGATGGGTTTGATGAAATTCTGCTTGGAAACTGACGACTATTTGCAGAAAGTGCTTTAGATAATTTGCAGTGTATGTGTCCGTACTTCTGCATCACACACTCATACCTACATACATACTTACATGCATATACACCTATAGATGCATACACGCATACATACAGACATACACACACATTCATACATACATGTGCTTAGCCCATTCTCCTGATAGTCTACTGTACCTACCATATGCAGTTTGCATTTAAAGTATTAATTAAGCCGCAGTTTTGTCTTTTAGCTGACTCATCACAAGTTATCTAAATTCTTAACCGTTGAACAAATAAAGAGCTAATGAGTAGTCAGAAAGTCAGTCTCTGTCAGAGATATACTAACTGTAAATTTTTTAGGTTTAGTGTAAAGTGCAGGGGCAGAGTACAGGTTATGACTTGTTGCTTGTAAATCCCCAAAACCAGCTGGTTTTGGGGATACTGTGATACAGTATACATGTTCTGTCAATGAAATTATTGTAGGAAAGGTCTAGAACTTTCATACTGTACCGGTTAAACCTTTGTTAGGTTTAAAGTGTCATCGAAGATTCCAGCATTTGTATCATTTAGTAGCCAAGACACCTTCCAATGCGGCAAAATTGTAAGAAATAGATACCCAACAATGAGTAGTTCAGAAGCTGAGCCCTCCAACTTGAAACTTAATGCTATGAAAGGTTAGACACCAAGTCTAAGCCAGGACTACTTTCATGACATGGCATTCTATTAAATTCGCATTTCATATGGAAAAAGTTCCATTACAATCGAAATTGATGTCAAAAAAATTAAAAAAGAGAAGAAAACCTGCAGATGAACTTCTTGCCAGCTGTACAGTAGCATGAATGTAATTTAAAGATCATAAGATATTTAGAATTTAGTAAGTCATTATTAATCAAAAAGTCATAAGTACCATTGTAAATTGTGACAGATCTAACCTTAATTTTCATTTTTTCAGTTTCATTGAAATATTTCCAAGCGCAATTTTTTTTAATATGAAAAAAAATATATTATTACTATTCCAAGGCATAATTGTACTGTACTGTATTTTCTTTCAAAAGCAATTTTTATATTTTTTTATATTTTTATGTTTTTTAAGCCATCACCAAGTTTCTTAATCTTGACTGCCAATCTAAGGTAGTATTATACTCATCTTTTAAACATTGAAATTCATTAAAGCCAGTTTTCCCTTTCTTCTGTACATACTGAACAGCTCCTCATGCTGGCCTGCATCATTTCTGTAGCGGCAACGCCAGACAAAAACCCAGACGAAGAATTCTACGCGCATCTCATTCAGACCTCGGCCGTCTTTCTGGCTATAACTACATGCATCATCGTTTTCTACGTCACCGGTCTCGTGAAGAAGGTCCGATTACCGTGGGGTTTACTGGTCAGTATTTATACAACCTTTGATATATTAGGTACTAGTTCCCCATCACGCCAGAGTTAGCGACTTGTCCCCGTATATCAGAGGGGGAACGTGAAAGGTAAGGAACAGAGACCGAAAAAGTTGATGGTAATGGAGATAAAGCAGCATGTTATTTCCATTTGGGTGATATACTAAATCATCACAGCTGAGCCAGTGTTGCATTCCCCCCTCCTCCCCCCCCGCCCCACCCCCTTTCATTTTAGCTGCATTTTGCAGTGTAAAGTTTTATAGCTACAATCTATTGGTACCATACATCCCTCATCAAACATTAGAGAGAAAAATAATACTTAACCGGTACCTGAGGACATACTATCTTTTAACGATGAAAAATTGGCATTACTTTTAAAGGTTTATGAAGGAAACAGTCAAAGAGAAAGCAAATCATCAAACAATACATCAAAAACAAAATTTACCATACTGGATTTAAAACCAGTGAATAACTTAAAGTGAATAACTTTCTAATTTAAGAGCACCCAAACAATTTTAACCACACGCAGTACTTACTGACATAGATCTGTGGGCTGACGTTAATAATAATCGGCATGGAAAGCAATTTATATTACAAAGGTACAGTGAGCAGCCACCACATGAGGATGTGGGAGAAGCCAGATTGATTATAAATTACACAGTAAACTTCACAACTGATGGTTTTTTTTTCCAATTTACAGGTTTATTTTGGTTCTTGTAAACAATTTGGAGGACTATTGTAGATGGGAAGACCGTAGAATTCTTTCTGGATGAGAGAACCTCATCTTACTTTTAGCCAGCCAGGATTCATTCATATCTATATACAAAATTAATCTCTTTTCTTTAACTCCTCTTTTGTTTTTTTTGTTCTCTTTCAGGAATTATCATACTGTGCAATTGCAGCAATCGTCACCATGACGATGGCGGGCCACGTTGCTGCTAACACGGAGGGCAAGGCCGGTTTGATTTTAGCATGTGTAAGTATTGAGACCTAAATTCCTGATGTGCACACAGATATATGACATTTAAGCTTTTATCAATGGCTCAATTGAATACTTTTACACATATGAACAGAGTTCATGCATAAAGCTATATAGTGCTGTACAGTACTCTGGAATCTTATATGTTGAAATGCATGAAAAATCTTCGGAATTCAATTAACATCTGTGGATTCGCTAAAATCGTATTATGTAACAGGAAACTTCTATTCTCTGTTAAAATAAGAAAATGAAAAAAAAAAAAAATTTTAATTTTTTTTTAACATTTTGATTTTTAAATTCATAGTTGTTTTATAAATTGTGATAACATGTATATTGCAATTAATTTCCCACTTTCTGCAGGCGTTTGCCTTCATAGCGATGGTAGCCTACTTTTGCGAGATGATCTTTGCCATCAGAGCTTGGAAGAGAAGCATTATCAAGGAGACACTCGAGGCAGTAGAGAAGGGGAACATGGATGGGTACTCATATGCTCCCCCTGGCGCCAAACCACAGATCTAGTAATACCAGACGAGAATACATGCAGTGCCAGTCAAGGATGCTGCTCTGTTGGTAAAATCGTCAGCTGTATGCTGGAAGAGGGCGTCGACGAGGTTCGACCAGGGGAGTGAAGGGATCGCTCGAGTAGCACTAGAGATTTGCGTTGAAATTCTACGAAGAAACAAGGAAGGTAAACATAGGACTCCTTAACAGGCAAGGTGGACAAAGAAGGACGACTCTTTTACCGGAGAGGTGGAAAGGTCGTTAAATCAAGGTTTACCAAATAATTTGCTTAATCTATTAGAAATTTACCACTTTTCAGTAGAACTGGAATCGAGTTAGAGTGCAGGAATACTCATACACATCTGGAGGTAGGTGAAATGTTACGTTGACACTGTGTTGATGGTGGTGGTGGGGGGTGGGTATGAGTGTGGTTGTGAGAGTGATAGAGAAGCAAAAGGTCATCTATCCTGTGTTTTTTGTGACTCAAGGTCAAAAAGCAGCGCAGCAAATGCGAACAGAGTGAAAACAACTAGTTCTTCTACACTCATCATTTAACATTAAGATAATAATCAGACCAAATTACAGTATGTCTAGTTATTGCAAATCAATGAAGTTTTCTTAATATATAGAAGGCCTAAGTTCCCAAAATGCATAACGAATTGGGTAAATGCTGTATGTAAAGACTATACTGTAGGCCTGGCAACACCAGAATATTAGGGAACACATATTACAGAGACCATAATGGTTAGGCATTGCAGTGAGTGTTTTTGCAACCTTATCTTTTTGCTTGTAGCTATAGTATAAATAGTTAACCACATACAAGTTACCGATCTAAGTTTTGGAGTAATCAGCTACCACCGATCCACACGTTGCACGCAGAATGAAGGTAAAAGAGACGTCACAATCTTTTCAAACTCTGTTTTCATATCGTTGGACCATTTCATGTACACATATTACTCAATGTTCCCAGTACACAAATGATTTCATTCCGGCCACACATCGTAATACAAACGTGTTGCAGCGAGTGAGATGTCACCACCGATTGACAGAATAGTCGTATTAAAGTTGCTTTCAGGGGAATGTCAGATTGAATATTGGTACTGGTCTGGTACACACATACACACTGTCTAGGTCGTTGTATTCAATACATTTCAGTACAGTAGGCTGTAGCCTACAATTTCATTTGCCAAAAAGCATTGAATCACCAATAGTGTGAATCTACCTAAAGGGAGAGAAAAAACATACTCCGTTGTATTCAGGGTTCGTACTCAAAGGTGTGGCATCATCTTTCCCCACTCAAGAGAAGTCTTTAGCCAGAAGAAGCATTCAGATATTATCATTTAAGAAGTTTGAGAAAGCTTTGAACGTTACGTATTAAGCCATACTGTTACTGAAAACTCATATCTATACTACCCGCAAAAATGTCTTGTCAAAGTATGAGGTCATATTAATATGCACGCAACAAAATTACTTTTGGAATAAGTTGCTTTCCAGGGTAAAATTTGTGGCTATTAACTCCTTTCCACTATTTTCCTCTTGTAGCTTTAATAAAAGATCACCTGATTAGTCTTCCAATTAGCTTCATTGTTTTTGTTGTAATACAAATATATTTAATAACATTGCTATAAGAGATGCACCTTTTTAATGTTTTCCGTTGGGGGTACATTTGAAACTTTCATTTTTCATAATTTTCGGTACATTTGAGGTCAATATAAGTCAACGATCAAGTGGGGTACTTTTTTTTGGAGGGCAAAATCTTTACCTTTGGTCATATACAGATCTGTCTTAACTTCAGTAGAATCTGTCATGTATAGGGAATAATATAAGTTCCAAACAGGCTGCAAAGTCAGTTATCTCTTTCTTACACATAACTGTGTAATGATGTTGGAGTAATTTGATGCATTGTGTATTTTCAGTAGTTTTGAGATTTTAAACAAAATTGATAGTTATGGAAGGTTTAATGGAACATGATGATGACATGGTCTATATTACATACTATACTGTTCTTGAATACAACAGCTTAACAAGGGCGTAGGAACCGGGGGGCTGGGGGGCGCCAGCCCCCCAGTGAAAATTATGGGGGGGGCGGAAGTATCATTCCGCCCCCCCGCTTTGCAAGTCAGAAAACCCCTTTTTCATTTCCAAATGAGAAAAAAATCTCATTTGGAGCCAAATTGCATCTAAGGCCAGGTGAAAATGCAAAATTATTTACAAAATGGAGTGGGTGTTGAAGTGTGCTATATATTGCACCAAACTGCATCTGAGGCCACCTGGAAATGCAAAAAAATTCCAAAGGGGAGGGGGACACCACCTCCCCTTAGACCCCTCACCCGGGCCGGCCATCAGTCTTCAGCCCCCCCACTCAAAAGTACCTTCCTACGCCACTGCAGCTTAATGTGAGAAAATGTTTATTAAGTACTTTTTAGGCCGTCATTAGAGATGGTGGGAATCTCGTGGAGAGTAGATCATTATAAAGTGAACTCAAAATTGTACTGCTGTAATTGTAAATATAACGTATTCAAAATTTATAACCCAAGAGACCATGCTTGAAAATTGTTAAAAATTATTATGATATTTCTTATGAATTTTATTTTTTGTGTAAGTTTGCAACTCTGCTTTAAAATTGTTTTATTGGTCAATTCAAGACCAGACAATACAATGTTTTATTTTATTCATCTGTAAACAAATTAGGAAATTAGAAAAAATCATTTTGAAAGTTTATAGAAAAAAATGAGACTGGAGGGCCAAATTTGGTGTGAAATAGTTATAATATTAGTATTCTCTTTTCAACTTTAAAGGTCTCTACAGTCAAACAAAAGGATACAATGCTTCATGGGATCAATATTCAGTGAAGACTGCATAGTTCAGTCATGTCACCGTGGCGATTGTGTGAACACAAAGGTCATCATTAAAGCTGTGATCAGGATAAGAAATACACTAAAAGAAGAAAAGTTGTCAAAGCAGCTGATGAAAGTTTTTAATGATTGCACAAAATTAGTTATATCCAGCATTTTTGGGAGCCAGTAGTTAGTACTTTTAAGAACTTTATTTTAATGGTATGTTATAAGCATAAAGCAGTAGAAAATATTAAGGCAACAAGATAATAAAAAAAAAAAAAAATTGAATCTTGATTGATTGAAGTGGCAACTCCTATGTTAGAATAGTATGAGATGGACTGGTTCTAGTATACAGGTCTACATACTGAGGGCAGCCTTTTGTGTAAGAAGTAATGACAGCATGTTTTCTGTGTCGTAGGTTAACAGAGGTGTTAATTTTATCACTCTTTCAGCTTATAAAAAAATGTATTTAATAACTACCAAATGTCTTTTGAAAGGTTTTAGTAAACACTACCTAAAAATGCAGCTTCAAAAATGATTTTTTTTTTTTTTTTTTTTTTTTTTTTTTTTTTTTTTTTCCCCCTAGACATCTGCGGGTCATCAAATGTTCAATCCAAATTTGTTTCACCATATCTGAATGCCATAAATTTACACTCTGGTTTCCCGTCAAACAACATCTTTGAGAAAGTCACTAATATTACAGAATGATGGAAACTGTAGGACTGTGTCTATGTACATGTGAAAGTTTGCAATAAATACAATATGCATGCAGGAGAGCATTCAACGTACAAACTGATTGTTGAAATTTCTTACATTTATTGTTTATATCTGCAATATATTTTCCCCATTTACCTTTTACTTCCCTCGTTATCAACCCAATTCCACTTAATTTGTAGTTGACATATTACATATTGGGGATTTGTTAATAGTTTTTGTAACAATGGCCTATAAACCACCACTGTAGGAGATCAAGATAAAATCATCAGTTAAAAGGTTGCCAGATAAGATGTTAATGGTTTGTTCAGATCTAACTTCTGTAGGTGAATATCTTTCATCAGTATTCGTCTGTCAGACGTATCCTACTATTTTACCTGCGTGCTTCCAGACTCTTTGACGATGTCCTACGGACACACCAGACATGAACCTCAAATAATAATCTGCTTGTATTCCTTCACTTTGAACCATCTGTAGATGGGTAAATAGGTTTATGGTGCAAGAACTTGCTTTAAAGACATGTTTTAAAAAAAGACTGCTTGCCTTCATTGTTTACGGGGGCATGTGTGGGCCAGCTGGGTTAACTTGTAATACCCCATTATATCTTAGTGCAACAGTCACTTATCCTAGCGGTCACTTATCCTAGTGCAATGGTCACTTAGTAAATCCTGCCAAACATGAGCCAAGATTGCTTATCATTTCTGTTTGGCTGTAGGCCAATGGAATTACTCTGTCCCTTGTAGACCGTTGCCCAAAATATCCTTATAAAACTCTTGCTTACACTGGGCCACAATTGAGTTCATCCCAATACACCTGTCACAAATATGCCGTTATATACTGCTATTAAACACAACTAGCTGTTTTGTTCCACCAGACTGGATGAGGTGGGCATTAAAGACTCGCCCTAAACCGCATGCCGCCCTCTAAAAAAAGTTAACTTTTCGTTGATTGCAAGTGAAGTTTTCTTCTTGTCGCTACAAAATGCAGACAGTACTGAAACGTGATACCTTGTTATCTTTTATCTAGACCTGAGATGTCCATCACTTCTATGCATAGGCGTAGGAAGCAGGG
>KN883351.1:14009-29046 GCA_000934455.1 Apostichopus parvimensis | reverse complement strand
GATCACTTCTCTACAGCTGGGCCCATTCAACTCTCTACCCTTTGCTAGGTAAAATAACACACATGCCAAAACTTCATTGTACATATCTGAAATGCATACCCTGTGACTGGCTCTCCAACAGGGTCGAGATATACCCACAATGATGATTACTGTTGTTTCGATTAAAATTATATTGGTTTTACACATGAAGAAATGGTAACTGAACCTCTCATCCTCTGAAACTCAACATCATGGAAGTTTGTATCGGCAGAAAATTACACGTGCATTTGTATGGGTTATTTTTTTATTTTTTTTTTTGGTGTGTTATTTTTTATGGTACAATGTCAAATTGCATTTTCTCAATAAGAAATAAATTTTCTGTGATAATGAACCAAATATATGATAAAATAACATGCCAAATCCAACAGCTATCCTCAAGACAATGATTAACAATGCATGTAAGCCTGTAAATGGCCTGATTCCGTTTTCAAGTACCTTTCATCAAATTGCTGCTCATCATTACACATGTCACTGAGACAGGTAAAAGATTAACTGCAAAATTGTCTGACAAAGAAATCCAAGAAAATGCCGCCGCGAAAACAGCAGTTGGTAATAATGTTCTGAATGTCACAGGAAAGGCCGGTATCCTACCCTCAACCTTCTAAACGAAGCATCAATATAATCTGTCTTCATAGACATTTGTTATCTCTACTTCTAAACCATCCTCAGTAGTTCACATCTTCTAAGATTCCATTATGAGATAAGTATCTGCTTCATTTGTTCCCCTTATTTCCATGAGCATTAACTCTATGTAGTACATCCTCCATCTAAAAATATTTTAGTTTACTGTCGTATTTTCCAATCTCTCTGGACCTCTCTTCCTCTCTGCTCTGATCAGAGAATCATGTATTTCATTTCCTTCTCTAATTCTGTTCTTAGATTATTGCTCTTCCACAAACAGGTAGATAGTTCCATCTCCTTCCTCTTGCTCCTCCGCTTGGATCACTTCCTCGGCTTTGTCGTTCCCATCCTCCTGTGCTTCTCCTCCTCCTTCGCTCTGTGATGCCGTGGCTTGGCCCTCCTCATCTGGTTGCCCTGCCATTATCTGCATCGTCAACCCACCCTTGACATCCTCCGCATCTCCGCTCGTCTCCGGCTGAGTTATCTGCTCCATGGCATCGGACGCCTCCAGCGATGCCTGCATGATGAGCTCTCCCGCCTCCTGGCTGCTGCCGTCGCTCTGTACGATGGTCCCATTCACTATCTGGAGGGCTCCTTCTCCACCGGGACTATCGTCCCCCTCTGCAACCGATAGGATGGTCACCGGGACAGAGTTGCCTTCCGCTGTCTGCATGATCTGGACCGTCCCTCCTTGCTGCATCTCCACCTGGACGGGGGTGCCGTCCACCGTCAGTGTCGTGCTCTCACCTAGGCTCTCCTCCTGTAGCAGCATCCTCTGTCGTCTGGTCTGAGGTCTGGAGGGTGAGTCCCCGGAGGCTTTCCGTTTCAGTCCTGCATGGATCTGTATGTGGCTCATGAGCTCCTGTCTCTTCCAGAAGGACTCATGGCACTCGCCGCATCGGAATACCTTCTGGACTTTGTGGACTACCATATGCTTGGTGTGGGCGTATCGGTCTTCAAACTCTTCACTGCAGACCTTACACTTGATGGGCGGGTCGCACACGGTGTGCATACTCTTTATGTGAGACTTCATGTCGGCCAGTCGACCAAAGGATGTGTCACACTGGTCACACTTAAAGCAGGGCCTGTCCTCTCGGTGTTTCCACATATGCTCCTTCAGACAGGTCTTCTGGGAGTACGCCTGATCGCAATCCGGGCATTTGAATGGCCTCTCCCCCGTGTGCACTCTCATGTGCCGTTTCAGCTTGTAGTTGTCAGTGCTGGAATAATCGCATAAAGTGCACTTGTATGGCTTCTCTCCCGTATGCGACCTCATGTGGCGCTTGATCTTGCTGGCTTCCACACTCTCGTAATCACACAAGGGGCACTTGTGGGGTTTCTCGTGGGTATGTATGTACTTCATATGGCGACCCAGCTCACCAGAGGTGCCAAACGCTTTGGTGCAAAGCTCGCACTTGTACGGCTTGGTGCCGGTGTGGGTGTTGATGTGGTTTCGGAGCAACGTCGACGTACGGAAGATCCTTCCGCACAGGTAGCACTCGTGGACCTTGGGCTTCCTGCCGACGGGTCCACCCTTCTTCTTGGTACCTTGTTGATTCAGATGACCGTCGTCAAACTTTGGGACGACGTACCGTGTCTTCTTACGGGGCACCTCTATGACGGGTTTCTCTTCCTGCTTGGTAATGGTGGTTTTAAAAGGAGTTGTATCGTCTTCCCCGGCGTAAAAGTCGTAGACCGAGGAGCCTGCATCCTGCATGGAGCTGCCCTCTCCTAGCGACACCTTCTTAGAGCTACTGCTCATCTCCTGCACGATGACGATCTGGGCCTCTTCCTGCTTGACAGCTACAGATTGTTCTTGGTCACCTTTAATCTCTGGGTCCTCCACCATCTGTAGCTGCAGTTGACCATCTTCCCCTTGCTGAGAGAGGATAAGCTGGCCCTGGGTGGACTCTCCACCTAACTGTACTGCTTGAGCTGGAGAGCCGTTATCATCCACTGTCTGAATGATGGTGTACATCTGCGTGCCACCTTCCACACCAGCTTCCTGTTGGGACAACATGCATCAAACTTTGGTCGTCATCATTTTACCAGTAATTTCCTACATCATTCTCACAATATTTCCGCTGATGGAAAACATCTTTGAGTTCCCAAACCTTATGATTACTATGCAAGAAGTCACGACTATTTTCTCAGCTATAACTTTGTATTGGGTTGTATGTGTCGCTCTGACTAAATCTCTATACTTTTCACGCTCCAAATCTTGATTTTATTAATCAACAATTTATTGACTGTTTTGCCAAATACAGAAAATCCTGTGTCCCACAATTGACATGTAATACTCATGATTTTTTTCCTATTCCCAAGTTTTTGAGGTGCAATGCCTTATTTCCTTGTGGTTCTGGTTAGCTAAGGTAACAGGCGTGTTACATTGCCCCATATGTAGTTGACAGAGCAGAAAATCTGGCAAATGTTATAAAACTCTGATATATTGCTGCTAATGTATCCGTAGACAAGACACTGTATAATTGGCAATTGCTTGGAGTCTTCTTCATGTCCTTTGCAGCCATAATTGTTACCATGAAGTTAGATGCAAGCAGTGAGGCGCAACTGAGAATTTAAATCCTCAACAATATAGACAAATTGTTTGGCTAGAAAATAAAACTATCACCAAACTGATGTCAAAGTTCTAACCATCCTGATTTCATTTTTATTCAACAGTTGATAATTCAGTGATTAACCATTCCCTTGTAGGTGAAGTCAATAATTAATTAATAAAATCCTTCTAGAAATATGTGATTATTTGGATCTCATCAGCTTGAAAGTAACAAAATGTTAATATCACTCTCTAACTTATCTACAGATGTGAAATCTCATTATGCAACAATATTTGCAAAGTGATACCAGTTTTGACCACGGAGAGTCAAATCACAAACTTTCTGAGAGTGCTACTGAAAGTTTTTGAAGATAACTGTACCAGTTTGTGAAGTACAGAGAAAACAACCGCTTACTTGCAACATGAAGAATTGTCAAGAACCATCAAATTACCAGTGTGACAATCACCTGTAGTCTGTGAGTAGCAGATTTTTACAAAAGCTGGCCTTTATTTTCTACAAGAAAAATTTGCAACATTTTCATGGCACCTTATCATTCCTTAAGATCGAGCTGTTTACCTGGGGGACAGAGATGGAGCCATCTTGAGACACTGGGACCAGTTGGGGTAGGTTAGAAGTCTGATAGACAATGTTGTTATTACCAACAAGGTTCACTGGTGCACCTGCAAGAAAGGAGACAAAAAGAAAATAACAACAGGCAACCCCATTGATTATTCTACACTTGTAAGTGAAAACCAACCATCGTCTAAATCAATTAGTCATTTAAATCATTAGTCCCAAGTTAATAGTCTCTCATTACCCCATGGTCATTATTTTACTGTTCCTCTGGAGACCTAGAACATGACACAAAATTCTGCCATGGAGACTACTGTAAACATCAAGCACTATCTCCACAATGCACGCAATGGTAAAAACAGTGCCACCGAATTGATTTGAAAGAAAAATTGATGCAGTATAGTTAATAAGCTCATCAGCAGAAAGAATGTCATCAGGGCAAATGAGCAAATTAAAGTGTTTCTATCTTTTGTAATATGTGAATCATTTTACCGACAGAGAATTGCAACTTTCATAAAGGTTTAGCCAGTTGTAGTAGGTTAAATTCCAGTTAGGGACAAGATATATTGAGTTAGTTGAAAAGGCTTGTCTACCAATAGAATATCCATTCAAGTTTAAGCCTTGGTTTACAGACACAGCACATGGAAATAATGTTCCTGGGGAGAACCTGTATGAAAGCTCCTTATGTTGTAAGGGCAAATACCAAACCTGCTTGGACCAGTTTTTACTGTGCAATTTGCTGACTCCACACAACATGATTGTCTAATCTTATTACTAGTTAAGTTTTACACATCACATTTCCAAGGGTGGTGACAATCACCTTCCTATCTGAGCAGAACTTAAAACCTCTGATTCCACCAAAGTAGCACAGTTTTCATATAGTTCCATTCATACATATATCACTCACATCTTAAAATTATAAATAGTTTGGTTCTTTGTAAATTACACACTTGCAGGCATTTGACTGACCTGACAAGGAGATGGAGGTGACACCTTGACCATCGAGAGGAACGGAGCCATCTTCCTGCATCTGAACCATGAGAACCTGCTGCTGTTGTCCACTACTGCCATCATCAGCTTGGGTAACCATGACAACCTGTTGCTCTCCATGTTGTAGTGCCCCAATATCTGCCAAAACAAGAAGCATTAAAGAGGAAGGTGACTTCATTGTTGAATATTCAGGAAGGGGGTGGAGGGGGTGGAGAGGGGGAACGGAAACATTTACATTTTCTTAAGTTTACTTAATTCTTGTACATATTCAAATATTGTCCTTCAAACCTTGGAAACGGGCAGACTGAGATATTTCTGTGCACCAAAAAAAGGATGTGCTCTACTAACCTTTCTGACATATCGTGTTTCCCCTAAAAACGGTAAATAGGAATTGAATGCAAATTTCACCAGAATGCTTAGATTATGTTCCTCTTTAACATATCAAAAAGAAATTTTGACCTGAACTATTCTTTTAAATACCTTCTATCATACAACTACATATCAAGTAAAGACAGGAGAATGCTCTACAACTGTTTTTACCTATTAACAACCATACTTATGATGGCAGTTGCTATACACAGTCACCTAGTTTAGTTCACTGCTCTACTAACCTTTCTGACATATTGGGTTAGCTTGTAATACCTTTTATCATTCTACATCACAAGAAAAGACAGGAGAATGCTTTACCACCAGTTTCTACCTAGATCAACAATCTTACTTATGATAGCAGTTGCTATACGCACTTATGCAGTCACCTAATTTAGTTCAAGGGTGGTTGGCAGGGGGAGGAGGGGGTTGGTGCACCGTCAAATGGGATAGTACAAGCAAATTATCCTGGGACTGTCTTACAGATCTTTGAAAGTATACTGCTCACAATTTCTAATAAAGCCTAAATCTAGAGAAAGGTTAACATAATTTGAAATGAAAAATATTTCTATTCAGAAAGACCTCTGATTGGAATTCTATTTTAAACACCAGAAGAAACAAACACAATTGAGCGGGCTCCATTTTACTAGTACATTTTACGTAGTACATGTTTAGCATCATTCTATTCTGTAGTGATCTATGTAAATGCATGTAAATTTGCAAGTAGGCAAGAAGACTGACCTTGCAATCATAATTGTAAGTGAAGGTTAGTGTTCTATTACATCATTGCGGCTATTACACATTTTGACTGTGATATTCAAATGGTGGCCTCCATTACCATGCTGCAGTAATCCTCAGGTTGCTCTTTTTTCCTTACACTACTTTATCTACCATCTTTACTGTCAAACAGGGATTATACAACATTTCTGCAGACCGACTGCTGCTTTAAACCTTCATGGATTACACCAAATGTTTCCGGCTTGATAAGAGTTATTCTGCCCTATTTTTTTGCACGACTAAGAAATTACTAAGGGTCTTCCTAGAAGCAGTGCCATCCCGTCTCCTCACATTTCTTGAAGATCAATGAGAGTTACATCATTTATTTCCAGCTTTCTAAGAACACAATTTATTAGCTTTTATTGCCCCAATTTATCAAATTTTTCACCTCCGCTGCTCCACATGCATTCTTCATCAATAACCAAGCCTGTGCATTGTACATTAAAATCACAGAGGCAGGGATACAAAGTTTGTCCAGTGTGATCACAAAAACATCAATCTCCAATTTCGCCACCGTATGACAAGATCCTTACTTTCGGGGTCCATTTTTTAAAGATATTGCTAGCTTAATTTGTTTTGTCAACAGTACCATAATCCGCCCATATCCTTAGTTTTACGAATGAACACCGCTCAAGTAGAAGATGTGCTCAATTCTGACTTCTGTCTCTTTAAAATAGAAGGTGCCATCGTTGGACAATTATTCATATATTTCCTTTAAGCCATGCAAGCTATCATTCTTTTAACCTCTACTCCCCCCAACCCCCCCACCCCCCTTTTCTCATCTCAATTTCTCCACCAAGAATATCCATGATGATCAACCAATCTCTGTATTAATACGTACCCCCAGCACCTGACACCGTAGTGGTCAAGAGTTGCTGCCCACCGTTGCTAGTTTGGACGATGGTAGCTCCTTGTGTAGTGACCCCTTGAGTGGTGCTCATGTTAGCAGAGGCATTTGCAAGCAGCTGGAGAGTCTCTGTGATATCCATGCTGGTATGTGCTTGCTGGACGACATCAGCGGCCTCCACCACAGTGGTAGGCTGTTGAACCGTAGCTACAGCAGCAGCTTCTCCCACTGGTAAGATGAGAACGAAAAGGAAGAATATGTCACAGGACGAGAAATACGCAGAGACAACAAAGTTCCTGGCGAAAATATCATTTTCTCCTTGTCCTGGATGCCTCTAGCAGCCATAATGGTTTCGTCGACAACTAGTTGCCGAACTGTTGGCATGCACTGTGTATTTCCAAAGGTAATGATGAAGGAAATTTAAGATTTCTGGTTTCATATTACTATGTACCATCCAGAGACCTGCTCGCATTATAACTTAACAAGCAGCACTAATAGCAGAAATACATATCAGGCTTTCAAGTTTCAGAAAGTTTCAGAAAGGTATCATATTACTATATACTGTAAAAGCTTACTATAGACCTGCTCGCTTAACTTAAACAAGCACCTTAAAAAGCAACACTAAGAGCATAAATACATATCAGACTTCCAAGTTTCAGAAAGTTGTATGAGAAAGCTTTGCCAGTCTTATACCAACCAATGTTACTGTAGTCAATTATATATGGGAACTTCTCACATTGATTTTGTTTTAAGTTTTGGTGATAACTTGGAGCAGTTTCTAAAACTGAAGAAAACCACATATATTGCTTTAACTATGCTGCAAATCTTGAAAATGAGAGTTCAGTTCAGGGAATAACTTATCTGGCATAGCACAGCAAAATGCTATGTAAAAATTGGCCCAAATGGATATGCAAATGTATACATACATAATACAGTTTTTGAATAGTCACTTAGTTTCTTTTTATATGAGAACAGAACCTGAAAATAGTCCCAACAGAATCAATACGTTACCTGATAGTGTGGTCACAGCCTGACTGGCATCTTCCCTGACTTCTTCAGCCGGTTTTATTTGTTGTTTATCCTCCATTTGTACTTCAGCTGGCTCCAATTTTACAACTCCTCTTGGCTTTGAAGCATTATCTTTACAAGACAAAATATGATACATTTTTATAATTTAAGCAAATAAGTGAGTATGTGGCTCTTGAAAGGGTACTTACCAATTACTATAAATGGTCAATATGGTCATAAAGTATGGCATTTTTCTGAATAGGGGGAGATTGGGTCAGAGCTTGTTTTCAAGAAAATGTGGTTTGAACAGTTCCCCTGAGCAAAAGTGGTTTTGAATTTTTTGATTAATGAAATTAAGCAACAAATATACTGTATCATGTGGTCAGCTCTTGAAAAAATGTTAAAGTTCATAAACTTCTTCAACAGTTTAAATTGACAGGAAGTCAGCAAATTTACATATAACATTGCTGACTTCCTGAACGAGTACAAAAGCAAATGGATGGGAAATTGCAACTTTCGAAAAGAGCAGAGAGTTGTTGGCTATCTGACCAACAGGCTGTGCTCCAAATTCTACTCTACATTAGAAAGTCAAAGAACTTTACCCTCTGCTGAAGGACTTGTATTACAAGTTCAAATGAATTAATGAACACCCAATGACCAAAGTTCAAGTTAAACTACTGATAGCCATATCATGTTTTTTTTACAGACAAACAAAACTTACTGTTTGAGTATTTGAAATGATAGAAATTATAGGAGGAAACGAGTTAAGAAAGAAAAACACAGACATTGAAAAGAAATTGCGAATCAAATTTTCCTACTCGCAGCCCCCCAAAACAGAAACAAACAAACCAAGAATTAGTAGAGGCACTCATGGGGTCCCTTACCAGAAACTTGTAATGCTGCTCCTCCTTTTCCTCCAGGACCGATCGCTGGGGTGGTCGTCGTTGACAATTCTTCGTTAAAATTTTGCAGGTAGGTCTCTAAAACATCCAGCGATGCGGGATCACTTCCTGCTGGTTTTTCTACAGTTTCCATTCCTCTCCGTGCCAACCAATTTCAGGGTTCCTGCACCATTAAAGGAAAATAAAATTCCATGACTGTTCCATGACCTTTTCATGACAATGTCATGACCAAAATTAGTACAAAATCCTAGGTCCAGTTCAATGAAGAAAATTGTTGCTCCATGCAGTGCCCAATGCAATGAAAAAAATCCTCAATTCTTCTTCCAAGTAACAACAAGTCACAGAGGCTATGCCTTGTTGCTGCAGGACAGTTCTTTATGTACATGTATCAGAAGAGTCTTAGGAAATGCCAAATGTTCTCTGGTTTACAGTACGGTTGAGGCGATATGACATATATCGATATATGTATTGATCATCTCCAGGAACTATAAATCTATCTTCATTAATTATTACAAAATGTACCTTTTTCATGAAATACGTAGAAACATGAACAAGCTGCAGTTATTGCTACTGTATCAACAATTCTATATGGTGCTTGATGACTTGGTTCCAGCAGTAACTTCACAATACTCTAAGCAACCAAGTGACTGTAGTACTGTAGAAGCTTTCACTTTCAGAGCATAACATACAGTTTGACTACAGAAAAAAAAAAAACCTGTACTGTTCTTTTACATGTACTGTACCTGGAACTAGAAACTGCAATATAGTTACAAAAAACGTAATTCATATTCTAAAATAAACACAGACTTTGCAACAAATAAATTGGGCCTGGAAATAGAACTGTACATTAGTCAGTTTTTAGGGCAAGGCTATTTGGCTTTCATGTTTTCTACTTTTAGAGGGCATTATTTTATATACTGTTGTCACCAAGACCAAAGCAACTTTAAGAGTAAGTGTAACAGCAGCAAGGCCAAACAAATTGGAAATGATATGCTAGTAAAATTGATGAATGTGTAAAAGTTAAGTGGACCTAACGTTTCGATCCTAGAAGGATCTTTTACAGAGGCTGAATGACAAGTCATTCAGCCAGCTGCTCCATCTCAAGAGGGTTTGGAGAAAGTTTACAACTTGAAGAAGAGTGTTGAAAATCTAAATTTAAATTCATGCAGGGTGCTTAGTGAAGTTTAAGCACTAGCGGTTCACGCCGGGGCCACTGTGACCTTGTTAGTGAGAAAACAACTGGTTATGGTGATGGTCGGGGGAAAGAAGTTCAACTGATGAATATAATACGTTTCTTCCTTTGTAAAGGAAGTTTCTGTTTCAGTATTTTTTTAACACTACAACACGCATTTGGGGGGCACCTAGGGGGGCATAATTTTTTTTGGGAGAACACATGCCCCCCAAGGCCTCCCTTTGGCGATCGGTTATGTACCATCCCCGGATTAGGAGTGTCCCTGGATTTTATGTTCTATCACTGGAATATCTGTTAAATTTGAAAAAGGCTGCTTGGCTCCCATTCGTACAAACAGCTTGAACCTAGGCTAAGCTATTATTGTTTATATTATGCTATGAACATAAATTTCACTCATGGCTCAAAGACAAGGGCAACCCAGATAATCGTATTATTTCATATAGCCTGCGACTCACATGGACCATGAATAGCGATGAATAATAAGGCTTCCAACAACCCTCAAGGTTTTAGGATTAGATTCATTGGATTTTAGTATAGGATTTGGACACACTCTTGTTTCTTGTAGGGGTGTTCTAACCATGGCATTTGTAAAACTTGAACCACCATCACACAGCGAGATCCTCAAAATGCCCTCCATTTAAGAGTACATTGTAGTTAGTGGCCCTTGATGTAAACATGGTGGGAACTGGGGTGGTCAACATAAATTTATAATGCTCCGAGTACCTGGAAAAATATGATCACCTTACTCTAACTAGGCCTAAATTTATTTATATTATATTTACTGATTAACTTAGCTTACTAGCATAAAATACTTACTAGAGAACAGACTTCAGCAAAGGCTAAGTTATTCCTTACTCTAGTCTATTAATGTTCGTAAGCCTAACATTTACAGTTCGCAACACTACGGTAACTTAAAAGTGTGTTAGTAAATAAAACACAGTGTACCAGCAGCAATGTACTTTGAATGTAAACGTGTAATAATTGATATATTATGTATTCAAAATGAACGTCGAAGCGCATTCGAAGCCAACCTGCCAACGAAAAGACACGGCAGAACAGGTTCTGTATGTGTGCATTTCAATTCCCTCGCTAGTTTTCCCAGTGAATTTGATTGTAGAGACATTTCAGCTTAGAGGACAATCGATGCAGATTTCGCAACCTGAACTATCACATATCTTACGCTAGTTCTCGGAAGGAAATTTATTGAGGAGAACATGCTTAGCGCCGTCAAAATTTGATCATTTTCTTCAATGTAAAAAACTACATAAGGTTGAAAGTAAAACGACTGAGGGCATGATTCCTAAACAAAGCCAAAAAAGGGGGCGCGCTCAGTACTTACCTCTATCTTTTTCAATATTTTTCCGAAATGGTCCCAAAAAAATCTTGAAAACCAGTTGTTTGTTACTACCAACGTCTGGAAACCCAATGTAGATAAATATCAGCACATTTCTGGCATATTTCGTCTGCTGCTTGGTGAGCTTTTCGTCAAAATGGCGACAGGGCGTCTGACTTCGGTTAACTTCTGCGCATGCGTCAAGCTGTCATAACCTTATTTGCATTTCAAATAGACACTGGCGGTGCAAATCTGCGCGGCACTCTTCAACTCGACTTGCGAACATATCTATCGATGGTTGAAATTAAGTAACAATGCTGTTCGCTTGCAAAATCGAAACTGTTCGAAAAGTCCCATATTTCCAATACCGTGTTGATCGATTTCGAGACCAACTATAGTGACTGACCGAGGTAGAAAGGGGTTGGACACAATGTGGGGAAGAACGGGGGTCGGGGAGGGACAAGGGAAATTCGTATTTCTTAGCACGATACAGTTTGTTTTATCATTATAATTAAAATCTATTGACTCAGATTCATGTTCAGTTCAACGTTTTGAGATATTTCGTAGTGTTTCTCTCCAACTTACTTTCGAACACGACAGTCATGTCAGAAAGAGGGATTTTTTTTAGGGGAGGGGGGAAATTATTTAGGAGGGAAATATATTTGATTTGATTTGTAATGAGATCGACTTTTGATCTTTATACTAGGGTGTATAACACAACCTCACGCCCCTCCTTTTGACGCCTGTTGACGAGGGTTTCCCCTCCCTTTTGCTAATTGTTGTGTTGTTTCGGTAAGGGGCCTATATACAAAATGTGGCCATCATTTCTACATTATTTTAACCATGTTTTTGTAGTTCAATTTTAAATCTTACCAACGGATATATTTCACGTGCCGCATGCGTGCAACTTCCCCAAACTTTCTATGGGGGCACTGTGCCCCTCTCCCGTCCTTCCCGGTCACCTCTGAATACGCCACGGGTATCCTTGTTGACTCACTAGTGACTAAAATGGTTCTTAATGATGTTGATAACAGCAGAGTGAAATTGGTACTTAGGCTATACATGACTGATCCCAATCACCTGCAATTATACCAAAACCTCTGCTGTATAATTGAACCCATGCATGGCCCTCATCTTATAGTGAGGGTCCCAAGTTGAGAAACACAATAGCCTAATCTGTGTCACTGACCATCATCATTTACAACCAAGTCGATGTCATCAACTGTTCTTTTATTTGCCATTTTCGTCGGCCTAGGTTTACAACAAAAAACTCACTAGCGGTTAAGCACTGTGTATGGATTTGTCACTGGAGATTCAAGGCGAATAAGAGTCGTGAACTGAAACCAAAATAAAAAGACGGATATATTAGCCAATTTCTATAATTGTAAATGTTCAACCCTCCCCACCAAATTATAGCAAAGACATAGGTTCCACTAAAGCCTATTTCATGGTAAGGGAAGTTATTATGAAAACACCACCAACATATGTTGCACGGTAGACACCTTTGTACTGGTGCATATATCACGTGATTAAACCCCTCAAATGAGAATTATAGTTCCCGAACTGCATTGTTTGCAATGCATACTATCTAAGTGTTAGCATGCACTTGCAATGACATAATAAAAACTGTATTATTGACAAGAAAAAAAAGGGAATCTCTTAATATATCTTTCACGTATAATAACACATACCTGCAGTTAACAGCTATTCGAAAGCCAATTATATAGGAATAATAACTAATATATAACGAAATAAAATCACTGAGCGTTAAAATGGACTAACCAAAAGACTTCTAAAAGATATGGATCAGCGTATATTGGCAGAAAATCGCCAATTATGCGACTTTATAGATCTGTTATCTCTGATTTTCCTGTCAGGTTTATGTACGACTTGCTTAACGGTATATACATGCTGGAACTAAGTTGGCAACAAAATCCAACAGTTGGAAATGTGTATATAGGTAAAAATGGTACTGGAAATTATGTCGACTTGTGACAAATATATAAAGGAAATACAAATTTACATTATTCTGGATTTCAAATTTGAACTAATTACTTTTTATAATCACTAATATAGTCCCTTAATCCTGCCAAATTATTAATAAAAGAAAAGATATTTCTAACATAAATATTCAAAGCAGGTAAGTTAGAGAAAAGTCAGCTGATATAAAATCCAGCTTTATTTTTTGTAAATTTAACTATGAAAGGCGGGTTGGGGGAGGAGGGGGGTGTGCGCCCTCCTGAAATCCTTCAGTTGGAATTATTCAGCCTATATGTCCCTGTACACGTGATATAACTTGCCCGTACATATATACAGTGATGTAGTATACATATATTCCAAACATACAACTTATTTGCACTGAAGCGTCATATCTAAGTTTCTAAGTATCTAAGTTTGAAGTTTATGGTTTGCTTACTCAGATATGACATCCCCCACCCCACCCCACCCCCATCCCCATCCCCAATCCATGGCATGGTAGTATAGTCGCGCATCCTAAAGTGGAATAGTTCAGCAAAAATCTTATAAACTGAATTGATATATAGTATGAATAATTCTGATGAAAATTTGCACTTTGTAGTCACACATACATTGAATATGCAGGCCAATTTCTAGATATTGACTTTAAAATGGTCATTCCCCCCCCCCCCCCACCAGAAGTGGACTTGAAAGTGATGTTTATGCATCTAGAGTCACTGTTGGGGATGGAAAACATATTCGTTTTATTACAAAATAAAGTTACCGCTGGCCCTTTTATTATGTCCATAATTCATAATAATGTTTTGTTGCTTTAGAAAGAACTTGCAGAATCTTCTTTTTTTTATCAAGATCCATTCTTTCTTAATTAATCAGAAAGGTGGACAGGCTCAGATTAACTGCGCCCCAATTGTCCGAGACGTCGATTGCACCGCCAAGGTGTGCTGTCTAACGCACTAATTTTCAATGGATCGTGAAATATGCTAGGTTCGTCCAGGACGGTGCCAAATGCACCGTCCAATGGTGTTAATGCCATCATGTACGTCGCTGGTTAGATCACTGACCCGGTGTAGCAATTTATGGCCCCTTGACGATAATGATAATATCATGTTAATATCGAATACTGAACGGTCATCGGAATGTCGATCGATCTTTCCATATCGTAGGTATGTCGGCTGTTAGGTCGGAAGTATATGTGGACTTATTAAGATACATAATGTAAAAGATAGGCTATGCACATGTCAGATGTGTTCTTAAATATATATATATGAGTATCATTCTTAATTCTTTGAAATAAAGACAATGCATTCAGAACAGTTACGGTATATTGTTGGTCTCAAATACTTTACAGTTTATCAGTTTCTTGTCAAAGAGAGGGCGCTCTCAATAAAACGTGAGCAGAGCCGTATATAGAGAACGTGAGCAGAGATTTGTATTGGGACGTGAACAGACCTGTATATTGCTTCTTGGCCTTTTGGTTAAGATCATGTGTAATATATGCTCCCTTTGTAAAGAAATCATTATGCACACCTGACGATGATCGCACAGTCACGATCTCGATGCAAAGGGACTGGGGTTGAGAGCGGATCAGTCGTTCATTGTTTGGTTTCGAGCCCATGTTCTTTCTTAGGTGACTTTTCTTTAAAAAAAAAAGAAGAGTATCTCACGTACGGTATACAGCTCTGAACATATTCAGGGTTCAATGTGCCATCTATAAGGCTATTACAAGGGTGGTTCATATATAGCATCGGTCTTGAATTGAATGATATGTGCTTATGACTTGAGCGTGGAATATATTACCTCTATTGAAGGGGAGTTAATACATACAGAGAACCGCATATTCCCCAACCAGTGTGTATA